>JACEIK010006644.1:28722-61801 GCA_018107945.1 Datura stramonium | reverse complement strand
TCATCATCATCAATATAAGGGCCTTGCCCAAAACCTTATCATGCTTGAACTCATACAATTCATTTGAAAATATTGTAATTTGGGAGATTTCACTCCAAAATGAAGTAATAAAGTCAATTAACGAAAATCGTCATTCATGCTCAACATTGGGCACTACCCAAAGCTTCATCATACATGGGTCTATTTAATCTTTTTTGAAAACATCATCAAAATCATGGGTAAGGTTGGAAACATGCTTTTCATCATCTTCTCCATCATCATCACATTCTATCATGAACTACCCACACATGGACGTTTTAGATTCAATTTTCGAAAAATAATTTTGTAAAAGAAATTAGGATAGAATCCGTCCAAGCTCAGTAAATCACCAGTATCAACTCAATTTAATCATACCCATTACTAGAAATGTAAGAATCATGCAAACAATTGAAGACCAATACTTGATCATGACAAACCAATCACAAATTGATAGGGAATAGGATGGGTGTGGAAGAAAGCACCCACTCATAGTCTTACATACCTGGGGTTGAAGAATCTTAACTCCTCCTAATTACCTAGCTGAGATTTCCCTCGAAAACCTTGGAATTTTCCTCACTTTCTTCCCTTCAAGCGCTCACCCTTGCATGCATGAAAAGAATGGCCTAGATGGGTCTTTCTCAGCTTGAAAACCCTCTATTACGTGTTTAAAACGACGTAGTATAGGCCCTTAGAACTTAGGAATTACGGAAAAGCCCTTACTGATATAGCTGAAAATAAATTTCAGGGGGTCCTAACGGACGACCTGACGATTCGTTACTAGGGCACACGGTCCGTTGGTTCACCCCTCAAGTGCACTGCCTAGTCATTCATGAAAACTCCACTGGCTTGGTGACGACCCACCTAAGTCGTTAGGACTGACGACGAGTCACTGGGTGCCATCCGTCAAGTACACCAGATAAGCTTCACTATCTTTCTCTAGGACCACCCCACGACTGACCGATGACTCGTGGTGTCTGACCACGAGTCGTTACATCGCCCGTGGGGACCCTGAGTCCCTCATCATCCTAGGCCTTCCCCATGAGTCACTTGAAGACTTGTTTTGCCTCCTCATGAGTCGTTAAGTGACCCATTCTGCAACATTTTTTCTAGTTTTTCTCCTGATTCACTTCCGGATCCGATTCTTGAATTCCCGAGGTATAACAATATCTCCCCCTTGGGAACATTCGTCCTCGAATGTTATAAACAAGCATAAAACCCATAAACAACAATCACTATACATATATAGATGCTAATCATTGACATTCAAGCTGAAAACTGATGGAACGACTACCCCCGAAGAGAACCACATAGTTGGTCAGAGTTCAGACATTACATAAATGTATCATATCATAAAACGGACTTATTCGCATGAATAAAACATGAAAAACTGAATAGAGGTTTAAGGCAAAAATTTGATACCTCAATCTGAAACTGAGCCGGTAGGGAACAAATAGGGGTATTTACCCATCATATCCGCTTCGGCCTTCCATGTGGCTCCCTGGATGTGCTGATTCCTCCATAACACCTTTACTGAGGCTACTTCCTTGTTCCTCAACTTTCGAACTTGTCGATCCAAGATTTCAATTGAAATTTCTTCATAACTGAGGCTATCTTTCACACCAACGCTGTCTATCGGATCCACAAAGGCTGGATCACCCAAGCACTTTTTCAAAAGCGATACATGGAACACGGGATGAACGGAAGCCAATTCCGAAGGCAATTCCAACTCATACACCACCTTACCAACTCTTCTCACAACCCAGTAGGGACCAACATAACGGGGACTGAGTTTACCTTTTTTCCGAACTACATGACTCCCTTCATGGGAGATACCTTTAGAAACACCCAATCGTCTACATCAAACTCAAAATCTCTTCTCCTCACATCAGCATACGATTTCTAATGACTCTGGGAAGTTTTCAATTGGTCCCTTATCAACTGGACCTTCACCATCGCCTCATGAACCAAATCAGGCCCTACCACAGCTTCCTCACCAACCTCGAATCATCCGATGGGAGACCTGCACCTTCGCCCGTAAAAGGCCTCGAACGTGCCATCTGGACACTAGAGTGGTAACTATTATTATAAGCAAACTCGATCAAGGGAAAATGATCATCCCAACTACCTTTGAAATCCATCACACATGCTCTCAATATATCCTCAAGAGTCTGAATGGTTCGTTCTGCTTGGCCGTCCGTTTGAGGGTGAAAAGATGTGCTTAGCTTAACCCTGAGTCCCGAGCCCCTTTTGAAATGAACGCCAGAATTGAGAAGTAAATTGAGTACCTCGGTCTGAAATAATAGACAAGGGCACCCCATGAAGTCAAACCAACTCCCGAATATACAACTTAGTATAAGCGTCTACTGAATCCGTGATTTTGACTGGTAGGAAGTGTGCATCTTGGTCAACCTGTCCACCACAACCCAAATGGAGTTGTATTGCCTGCGAGTACGAGGTAGACCTGTAATGAAGTCCATATTGATTTCTTCCCACTTCCAAGTGGGAATGGAAATATCCTAAAGTACACCTCCAGGTCTTTGATGCTCGGCTTTCACTTGCTGACAGTTTGGACATTTCGCTACGAACTCCACAATATCCCTTTTCATACCATCCCACCAATAGATTTCTCGCAAGTCTCGATACACTTTCGTGGATCTTGGCTGAATAGAATATCTTGTTCCATGTGCCTCATGCAATATGGAACACATAGTCATCCCTGGTATTGTAGCGCACCATCTTCCCCTTGGGAGAAAACCTCCACTTTCTGATTCTGCACCGCCTCCTTCAGCTTCCTCAATATTGGATCCTCATCTTTCCTAGATTTAAGATTAACTACCAAGGATTATTCTAACCTATTATGCACAACAACACCGCCATCGGTTGAATCAATCAGTCTAACTCCCAACCTTGCAAGCCGGTGAACATCTTTCACCAATTCCTTCTTCCCTTCATCCAAATGGGACACACTCTCCATTGAGAGTCTACTAAGCGCATCCGCAACCACATTAGCCTTGCTCGGGTTGTAAAGGACACTCATGTAATAATCCTTAAGTAACTCCAACCACCTCCTTTGTCGACCACCTCCTTTGTCGAAGATTTAGATCTCTCTGTTTGAACACATACTGCAAATTCTTGTGGTATGTAAATACATCCACGTGGACCCCATACAAGTAATGCCACCATATCTTCAATGCGAACACCACCGCGGCCAATTCAAGATTGTGGGTTGGATAATTCTTTTCATGCACTTTCAACTGTCGAGAGGGATAAGCTATCACCCTCCCACGCTACATCAACACACACCCAAGTCCAACTCTGGAAGCATCACAATACACCACGAAACCATCGTTACCCTCGGGTAGGGTCAATACTGGTGCTGAGGTAAGTAGAGCTTTCAACTCTTGGAAGATTTTCTCACAAGCCTCCGACCACTGAAACTCAGCCTCCTTTAGCTCCCTCATCTCCCGAGGGAAGAACCGATCAAGGAATGCAACCTGCAACTCCTCCCAACTGACTGGACCTGCTCCGGCGACCCTGCTGTCCTTCCATTGATGGACCAGATATGTACAACCCCTCAACTGGTAGGAGGCCAACCCCGCGCACTCAACACTGCTCACCCCCATAACCTGGGTGATCTTGATGATCTCATCGATGAAGTCATGTGGGTCCTCACCTACCTTGGACCCCAAGTACTCCGGGGGGTTCATCCTCAAGAAGTCCTTGACTCGAGCCGTCGTTGCATTGTCATTCTGTGGAACATAAGCAACAGCCTGCTGATTGACCTGAGCGGCCAAGGCCTGCGCAAGCATCTGGATAGCAGCCCAGAACTCAGCGTGGGCGGTTGGCTCCGGTGCCTGAGGCTCCGAAACTGGTGGGACCTGCTGATGCCTACGACCCATGCCATCCTCGTGGCCTTCACCGTCTCCATTTCTCCTTCCGTTCATCCTTCGAGGAGCCATGACTCTGCAATCGCGAATAGCACGAATTAGAGGGATAGAAAGACTCTTCATCGCACGACATAGATCATGAAAGATGAGAACATTTCCTAAAACTTTTCGTAGTCTCTTCATCATAAGTGTGGCGCGCTTCACACCCATGAAAAAGACTCTACTTAATGCGACTTTCAGACTCCCTAGGAAACTCCAAACCTATGACTCTGATACCAAGTTTGTCACGACCCGAGAGTACTCTCGACTCGTAGACATTGGACAAGGGACCCCGAGAGACCCCAAGTCAACCCATGGCATAAGAATTCACTAACTCATTCAATAAACATGAATATAAACTCAATGGAAGTCTAACTTAACATAACAACATAATGAACATCTGAAGCTAAATACATTTCTAAGTCTGATAAGCCTCTAATCTGGACGAGGTGAGGGGACAACACCCCCAACTAGCTTAGAAATACTGAAATTGAAAATACGCTCAAAATAACTAAAAGTCTAGTCCTCAGAGGATGAGGACTCACCAAGCAAGAAAATGCTAACTCTGATAGGCGGCTATGAACGGGGCTGAACTTGAGAACCCGATCCTAAATCATGAAACGATGTAGTATAGAAAGTATGCGATCAGTACGTGGAATGTACCGTGTATGCAAGGTAAGTAAAACCGCTAGAGCAATAATAGTCTTTCAAAACAAGTCATACATATATGATAGCCTTTAAGGATAAGAAAAGATCACAAGCATTCATTATGAAATCATTCTTATTTAATATATGGTCATGCATGGCCTTAGAACATCATGACTAAATCGAATGACTCAAAGTTAATCATAACATTGATATCAAAAGCTGTACAATGAGTCAAAACTTGCTTTTCAAACATGCATGCATAAGATAATCATCATAAGTAATGGATATGCAACTCGAATGATATAGACAGTGGGAGACTTGTCACTTTACCGACATACCACGATAGAGCTTACGTGATTCCAACTATTACACTCAAATAGGCAGAGCTGTCCAAAACCTTGCCAGGGCTAGGGACGCTACCATGATATCGACATCTAGCTCAAAGGGAAAATCGGGCCAGGGATAGCTCACAAGGGAGGTCCCAATAATTTAATAGAATCAACCTATGTTGGCACGTAGTTCTGGGGAATAGGGTAGTCGACCCTTAGCCCGCTCGGTGCTAGACTCTTCTCCCAAAACATGCAATGCTCTACATCATATAAATATAAAGCTCAACATCTTCTAATGATGAAGCTCAACATGAAATCATGCATAAAGTCAACATCATATGAAACGAAGCTCAACATTGTCTATTGACAAAGCTCATTAGGAAATCATGCATACACTAGACATCATATAAATATGAAGCTCAACAATGTCGTCTCGACAAAGCTTAGGATGAAATCATGCTTAAACTCAACATCATGTGAAATGAAGCTTAATGCCAACATACATCTCAATTATGAATTCATGCATATGAGAAGCTTTACTACGATACATACCACAAACTCAAAGAATAATGGGAGACTTTACTCCAAAATCATGTGGTAAGCCTACTTAGAAATATCACTTCATCATAATCGATATAAGAGCCTTGCCCAAAATCTTGTCACGCTTGAACTCATACAATTCATTTGAAAATATTTTAATTTGGGAGATTTCACTCCAAAACGAAGTAATAAAGTCAATTCACGAAAATCGTCATTCATACTCAACATTGGGCACTACCCAAAGCTTCATCATACATGGGTCTATTTAATCTTCTTTGAAAACATCGGCCAAATTATGGGTAAGGTTGGAAACATGCTTTTCATCATCTTCTCCATCATCATCACATTCTATTATGAACTCCCCACACATGGACGTTTTAGATTCAATTTTAGAAAAATAATTTTGTAAAAGAAATTAAGATAGAATCCGTCCAAGCTTAGCCTGAAATCACCAATATCAACAATTTAATCATACCCATGATTAGAAATATAAGAATCATATAATCAATTGAAGACCCATACTTGATAATCACAAACCAATCACAAATTGATAGAATGGGCTTGGGTGTGGAAGAAAGCACCCACTCATAGCCTTACATACCCAGGGGTTGAAGAATCTTAACTCCTCCTAATTGCCAATTTGGGATTTCCCTTAAAAAATCATGAAATTCTCCTTACTTTCTTCCTTCAAGCTCTCACCCTTGCATGCATGAAGAAAATGGCCCCTGGTGGGTCTTTCTCGGCTTAAAATCCTCTATTACGAGCTTAACGGTAGTATAGACCCTTACGACTTAGAAATTACGGAAAAGCCCTTACTGAAATCGAAAATAGCGTCGGGGTCCTCATGGACGACCTGATGATTCGTTACTAGGGCACATGATCTGTTGGTTCACCCGTCAAGTGCACTACCTAGTCATTCATGAAAACTCCAGCCTTGGTGACGGCCCATCTTGGTCGTTAGGAATGACGACAAGTCGTTGCGTGCCATCCGTCAAGTACACTTGATAAGCTTCACTATCTTTCTCTAGGACCACCCCACGACTGACATGACGACTCGTGGTGTCTGACCATGAGTCTTCATTTGCCCATGGGACCACAGGTCCCTCTGTCCTAGGCCTTCCCCACAAGTCCCTTGACGACTCGTTTGGCCTCCTCACGGTCGTTAAGTGACTTTGTTCTGCAACTCTTGCAACATTTTTTCAGTTTTTCTCCCGATTCACTTCCAGATCCGATTCTTGAATTCCCGGGTATAACTTACAAGTACACTCTGAATTCAAGAATTTCATAAAAAATCACTACCACCCATTCATCTTCTCTCTTCACACACCCACAATAGAACCACAAATATTCAACCAAAACAATTAAACCAATCAAGGATACAATATTATTATGGAATATAATTTTTAAGCCATGGAAAACCCACATTATGAAATTCAAGACTCTTGCCTAGCAATGGTGATTTTGAGTTTTTGATTAGCGGAAGAGATGTTTGATGAGCCACTTAAGTGTACGGGTTGTACAAGTAATATAGTGGCCCTTTTTAAGAACCGGAATGTCGAACCTACGGGACTGGACTACAGGGTAAAACCTCCTCGAGTTTAATTTCTTGTAACTCTAAAAATGAAGACAGGTGTAAAGAAAAGTTTTTTATATTTTGCGAACTATTTTTATACTAAAGCAGAATAATTATACAAGTGAGTCTGAACGATGAATGTGAGCATGCTGAGGCTAAAACGAACATGTAAAGAAATTAATTATCGATCTCCGTGGTTTATCTTTTCTCCGGTTGCTAGTCGGAACTTATGCCTATGGATTAAGTATTTAACCCAACTTAAGAATCATAAACCTTCCACCTACATTTCTGTGATAAGAAGAAATTCATGTTCTAGCCATACAAAACCGATTCCACACTTGACTAATACGACTTTCAGGTATATTTCTATCACGAGGTAAATCCAATTCTCAATTTTCCCAAACAAAGAACAGATCATATCCTATTAATTCACAACTTTCAAGTTTATTGCCCTCTCGGTGAAACCGGACTTTGGATTTACATTAACATTGGCCAGATATTAATGTAAGTAAGAACAAGAATTAAATAGAACAACCATAGAAGAAAAATTTGAAACAACCCAGTTAATCAACAATTACATTTCAATACAACGGTTCCTAACCTCTTAGAAAGGGAATTAGCCACTCATTTGTGGATTGAACATCGTTAAATGAGTGTAAAGCATGCAAACAATTGAAAGAAAGAAGAAAGGGATAGAAAACCCTAAGAATTTTCGTCCTCTCCACTGCATAATAACCCCACGTTCTTGCTCCACCAAGTAAGAATAATTAAAAATGAACCTAAGTGTTCTATTTATGCGGGGAGAATTTTTCCCGGAATAGCAAGCAATGTGTCACGGGTGCATGCGGAGCACTGCCTCCGTGACACGTTTCAATACGGAGGCTCTCACTGGAATTTGGCCGCCCAGGTAATTTCTCCCAACGTGGCACGGCATGCAACGCCGAGCATGCCCACGTCACCCGCGGTCTGGCAGCGGACCTTCCTTTGGATTGTCAAGATCCGAGTGAATTCAACGTGCCACGGCTTGATCGCGGACCTTCTCTGAAATCCTTGAAATTAAATCTCCCGGACAGAATGCATCCGTAGTGGCAGCGTGTCGGCTCCATCGCGGCGCCCCTTAATTTCTTGCTTCTCTTGGCGAATTCCTTGCTCGCTCAAGTACATTTCCGTTCCACTCCCAACATGCTGTCATTTAGCTCCATAAAAAGTACGTTTTTCCTGCAAAACAAGACTAATCATGTTGGTTAGTATAAATTCACACTTTCCTACAATTTTACATGAGAATGTACAAACATTGTTGGATAAACAAGGCAAAAACGATGCATTTGAGTATCATTTGGGCATATAAATATGCCTCAGATCACCTACCCCACACTTAAAATCTTGTTCGTCCTCGAACAGCTCCTATACCTCATGCAATTGACATCCCATCATGGCTACTTTGGCTCGACAATCCGAGCTACGGTTATACCGATTATTTTCATAACAAATCATCAAGAAAACATGCATAGTATCATCGTACAATGACATTTAACATATCAAGACCCCCTAGACTTAAGAATCAGCTCTCGACATTGTGAAACTCATGCGAATTAGCTGACCAAGATATCCGACACGGATTTCATTCTTTCGTCAAGCATGCGCCCTCATCACAAGAAGAATTTCCCCCTCACACTAAATCACATGAACTCTAAAGCATTTTATACGGGGGGCATGTACCACAATTTCACTCTCTCTCCCAAAAGAATTCACATGCATCGTGTCATGACCCATAGGCTTGCCTCTGGTGTATTACTCCACTAATATAAGGACGTGATGTAAAGATCCCGTAGGACTTAATGGGTTGTAAGGTAAGCTACGGAACTAGTATATACTAGGCTAACCAATAATAGCAACTAGCATTCTTAAGCGCTTTTCAATACATCCCATCACATTCTGGACATAATTTCTTCCTTCCTCCCCTTCTTGAAGTCTTTCTTTATTTTTGTCCCCACTTCTTTAAGCACCGATAATAAAAAAGATAAGTTCTCAACTTTATATTCTTTAAACCTGGCAAGTGCACCTTCGACTCTTTTTCTTTCTTTTCATCACTTTGCTTTTTCCTCTCTTTATTTTCTTTTCATCATTCCTCCTTTACCTTTGTGGAAAAATTATTTTTTTTTTTCAAGCGCTTGAAGCAGGATTAGATTCTGGATAATGAAAGAAAGGGTTCCCAAACTTAGTTTACGCCTTTTTGACAAAAGAAAAAAATATAGGCTAAAGGCTCAATGGAAGTAACTAGAGTTTGACATTCAAGGTGGGTATGAAAGGAAAAATAAACTTTAGGCTAAACAAAGAAACGCCTACCATCCTTTCCTACACTACACTTCCTTCATTTCATTTCGTACACACAAGGCAAGTTCTAGGCCACTTCACAATAGCATGGAATAACCGAGACCTCACTATACACTCATTGCACATGCTCAACTCAAGACATATTCACAGACTCTTTAATCGGCTAATTACAAGAATTCAAAATTAAGCCTCAATCACACCGAATCGAATTTTGTGGCCTAAGTGTCTCACATATGTACAAAATTTACATGCTTTCAAACGAATCATTTTTGCAGTATAACCATTATGTACAACACGCAACCAGGTTTTCGTAGCCATAGGTGCTGTATGCATGGGATACCACCAAACAACTAAAGCGAAAATAAAGCTACTCCTACCATTGCATTTCCCTTAAGACGGTCGTCATCCATCCATCATAGGGAACGATCACTATTTATGACTTCGGTTCAATGGGACTCTTCTCGGCAAAGAACCGAAAACAAACCGAAACCCAACAATAAAAATAATTAACGAAAATTTTTTAAAAAATACTCGATAATTCGACAAAAACTATTTACACACTGGCTAACAACATTCAACAGCACACACAGCTTCACAAAGATATTTACAATACGAAACATACAAACACAAACAAGGTCACAATATTTTCAAATGCAACAACAGAGGAGACAGCTGCAGTTATATACAAAACAAGACAAAATGACCACCACTATTCCACTCCCCACCACACTTAAGATCGAACACTGTCACAGTGTTCATACAATCACAAAACACAAAGGTGGGTGGTGAAACTCCCTAATCAATCAAAATATTCCACTTCTTCATCGGGTGTTGCTGCCTCGTCTCCCAGTCTGAATCTCCCCCGTCGTCCTCCTCCGACTCAACATGAGTCCTCATGACGTGTCTCTCATCGGTGGGGACATTGTCATCCACGGGCTCCACAAAAACTGGGACCACCCGACATAGTGCCTGGCATTTTCGCCAAAGGGTAATCTAAGTCGAGCTGCCACAGCTCATCCTCCGTTGCGGTCTCCCGCTATGCGTAGCTGGAGCATCTGATCCCGAACATGCGGGCCATATACTGATCATCCCGAGCATGTCGCTCGGCTAGTGTGAGCGGCAGTGAGTGATCTCGAGTGCCTTAGTCTTTTGTGACATCTATGGCACGCCTCTCCATCTATGGGATGTAATCTAGGGCCTTTCCTCTACCTCCGAGGCCCCTCGGGAACGTGGTCGGCAATACCCAAGCCGTACCTATGCCCTTGATGCAACCGGGCTCTCTTCATGGCGGATATGATCACCGCCCCTACATTTATCTCCGACCCTTTCCTTGGGGCATACACCAGGCATCTGCTTGATCGGGTGACATATTTGTGCTTGTGCACCGAGGAATCAAAACGAGGCAAACAATTTTCAGCGGATCTGGCTTCCACATTCATGTGGTAGGGCGTGTCGATGGTAGCCTCTCCCTTATGCCTGCTCCAGTGTGCCATCGTGAGGCTCCACAATGTGCGTCGATATCCGCATAAGGTGGAGTGATATTCAGGCTAGGAGTATGTGGGCATCGGTGTTTGCGCCCCCGATTATGGCATTTAAGTGATGAGGCTCAAGTGTGACAATCGGCCCCTTATCTTGATGGTCAACTCTGGGCGTGGTTCCAGATCGCATAGAACTCCGAATCAAGTGCGGTGCACTCCTTGGGCTCGTCAAAAATGAAGCGCTGACCCGCGGTATCAATCCGGTGTACCATGCGAGACTCCTGGCTAATGGGTCCTGCAATATGCTCCTCAGGGAAGTACTTGTTCTCCTTGTGCTTCGTGTACCACTTCTTCCCTTCCTCTGTCACCCATCTGGTTCCGTGGCGAGCCGTGGAACCGGGTACTCTTTGGGGCTGCTGTTCCCAGTCTTAACCTCTATCTTAGGCGCTGATGTAGATGCGCCCTTTCCCTTGTCTTGTCTGCTTGCCATTGTTCCTGTCAAAGAAAGCAGACAGTCCCAATATCGAGTCAATTTTAAAACTAGCTTCGACTAAGGTTAGGTTAGCTCATTACCCCACACTTAGTCTTCAGCCACAATTTCAGTATTACAGCAAGAACATATTTATTTCTAATTTACAAAAACAAGAAAAACTAAAACAACTAAAACACAAACGATATTACCTTGTGCATTCAGAGAGGGGAATTCGGCGGTGTAAATTCATTGTACTACTCAGACTTCGTACACTACCACAATATTACCGCCGCTCACAATTTTGTACATAGCATTTGGCAATAAAAAAAAAAAGAAAAACGAAAACTATTTAACTATACAAACCTATGCCATCTACCCGTTTCTTGTATGCTACAATTTCACTCCCCAAAGAATCCGTCGGTCTCTTCGCATATTACATATATAATACAACCAACTCATTTCACCCAACATATACAAAACCACAAGAAGTCATAATTTACCAAGCTTTTCCATTTCATATTCCAATTCCAAACCCTAACATAATTTTCAAATTCGATCAAGCACGTGTTTTTATCGATTCATACCATCACAAGGATATTACGAACATACATTAACAATACTTGCATGAATTTAAGTTCAATTTCTACCTAGGCTAAGGTTTACTCATACCTCATGCTCCAAATTGAAACAAATTCAACTAAAATTGAGTTTGAGTTGATGAACATACACTGGGATTGAAGAGCAGCTTGATGAAATTATGCACCTAGGTCCGTGACGGTGAGGGAGAGGAATTTTTGGGAGGGTTGTCGCGGAGAAATTGAAAAATGAGAAAATGAGGGGAATTGGGGTTAAAAAGTGGGATTTTCACGCGGGTTACCCAGTGACCCGGTGTGACCAGTGTGACCCGAAGCCATGAATAACGCTTCCAACGTGTCCACGGAGGGTAACGCGGAGCATCACCTCCGTGACACAGACAACAACGCGAGCATTACGGAATTTGTAAAAATTCAGAATTGCCTTCCAACGTGTCACGGAGGGCGACGCGGAGGCCCTCCTCCGTGACACGGAGCCGACGCGTGGGCTCACTATTTTGCCACTTTTCAATTTTTTCTTACCTCATTTTTCTCCTTTGCTATCGTTTGCATTTTGCCCTCAGTCAACTTTGAAATATATCTTACCCCGAAATCGGTTAGAATCCCAAGGTTTGAAAGAACACAATATTTTTATTTTTCTAGTTTACACACCTATACATACATATATTTTTTTTTTTCTTTTTCCCTTTTTTTCTTTTTCTTTTTTTTTCCTCTTTCTTTTTATCGTACAATTATAAAAACAACAATTCACGAGGTTGCCCTCCCATGCGGCGCCTGGTTTTACCATCAGCGGCTTGACGTCATTTAAGTTAATTCCGCCCCTAGGGTGACAGACGTTTTCTCATGACTCCGTCCTTACCCTTGTCAAGCTTACCCCTGTCGAAATTCGTCCCACCAACTCTGGGGACTCCAGCGCACGGGCAACTGGCTTGCTCAAACACGTTGATGACCGAGAGTTCCTCGTACTGCAGTAGGGAGCTTGGTGGCCTTGTACACATCAGACACCTCCACCTTGTCATGTGCTCGTGTCGTGAGCTGCCACCGCAGCTACGTCTATCAGCGCTTTCCGGTAGCCAAGAAAGGCCGTCCCAAAATAAATGGGACTTCGGTGTCGCTCAAGAATCGGCCACTACAAAATCTACCGGGAAGATCAAGGAGCCGACTTGCACCAGCCGTCCTCCACAATTCCATCTGGTCTTGCCAAGAACGATACGCAGGCTGCAAGATCACTATTGTTGGTATAGGACTCCCTAGCTAACTTCTTGAATACGGAGGTTGGCATCAAGTTAATGCTCGCTCCCCCAAATCACATAATCCGCAGGCTCGGATACTCCTGCCCGATTGTTAGTTGAATTGTGAACCTCCCGGTCTTTGAGCTTTTAGGCAATCGGTTTTGTATCCGGGAAGTGCACTCCTCGTAGAGCCACCGTGGCATATTCGGTAAGCTTGCTTTTGTTGGCCACTGATGTCCTTTATGTACTTTTTGCGTACTTAGGCACTCCACATGAAAACATCAACAAGAGGTAAGGATTAATGTGTACTGTTTGGCACCTCCATGAACTTTTGAAACACGCCTCCTCCTTGTGTTTCTTTGTCGTTGAGACGGGGGTGGAGGTCTTTACGGTTCCAGCATCCTTGTTCTTCCCCCTCTCATCCATTTGCTCCCTCTCCGTTTTAACTGCTCCAGACTGTTGAATTAGTCTTTCTGGTTCCACCTCCTTCCAGGCTGCAAACCACTCCTAAATTAGTCCTTGCATTTACCTGCTTGGGGTTGGGGTGCACGTGGCCATTTGGGGTCCTCCTCTAGGCCTGGTGTTCTGGGCTCCCGACAAAGCGCCCAAGCCCGATACTCAGTAGCCTTGGTAGCTAACTGATTATTCTTGACCTCGGCTACCAATTTAACATAGTCGACCTGCAATTGAGCTTGGTTAGCTATGTTGTCTTGAACATCTCTCAATGCTGGGGTGATGGTGGTGAGGAGGAGCATGTTTGTTTCTATCTTGTATTTGAAATTTGGCCTCACTTGATTCCTCCTGCACACCCTGACTCAAACTCTGTCCCTGATGGTTGTTGCTACCCCAAGAAATTCGGGTGATTTCTCCGGTTAGAATTGTAGCTGTTCCCATACTCTTGGTGATTGTTCCTTTGTGCATTACCGTCAAAGTTCACGGAGTCAGGATTTGCTCCACAACACTCCAGGCAGTGTTCATTGCTTCCGCACACTTCACACCAAATCTGTTGCACTGCATTTGCAGGGCTTGAGACTGACTCAAGCTCATGTTGCCCGAAGTGGGTGTTGAGTTGATCTTGCAAGGCAGCTATACGTGCGGCGATAGGCGCCAAATATCCACTTCCAAGACTCCAGTTGCTTTCCTTGCTCCTCCCCTTGAAGAGTCCGCATTCCACTCCTGATTTCCTGAAATACGAATTAACTAAATATAAAGCTCCTCATAAGCCTTTTCTAATGCTTGTCCCCGGTTGCCCGAATCCGCCAAAATTTTTTGTGTGGGGTTCCAAACATTCTATAAAAGTGTGCACCAGCATATCATTGGATTGATGGTGATGAGGATAGTCCCGCAACAGCGATTTGAATCTCTCCCAAGCGATGCTGATTCTCTCCTTCTCTTTGTTGTTTGACTTAGAATTTGACTTCTAAATCACTGGCATTTTATTTTTGCGGAAGGAAAAGGGCCGGATCAAACGCTACTTTGCAAGATCATCCATGTGGTTATAGAGTTCGGTGGCTCAGCTTTCATACCTTTCGGCTTCTCCCAAAAGTGAAAATGGGAATAGTATGGCGACATGATACATTGACACTCCAGCGGGAATGTAAGTATCACTTATCTCAAAAATTTTAATGTTGTTGTGGATCCTCGTGAGGAGACTGTGGCGCGCGTGTGTGCAGCAATTTTGCACCATGTTCTGTTTAAGCTCAGACACTCCCTCTGGCTCGGGTTTTGCGAATGCTAGATGTGACATTACTAGCATGTGGGATTGCCACATCATGAAGACCGGCCCTAGCTACTCATTTCTCGGGCACTAATACGCCACTTTCTGAGTGAGATGGATCATTGGTTGCTCCATGATTGTTTGTCTGAGCAAACTGCAGGTTTCTTCTGGAGCTTCTCTCCGTTGGTGATGGAATTGTCTTTCGGCTCTAAGGATGGATCCACCAAATCTTTGTCTCTTGATGTTCAACAGAATCTGTTATCTGCAAAATACAGGCTAAGACCAAGTTGTCGACACTTAAATACAGAAATAACAAACTAACACTTTACGAAAAATTAAAATTTCACCAATTGCCAATCCCGGCAACGGCGCCAAAACCTTGATGAGCCCGCAAGTGCGGGTTGTACAAACAATATAGTGGCCCTTTTAAGAACCGGAATGTCAGACCTACAGGGACTGGACTACAGGGTAAAACCTCCTCAGTGTTAATTTACTGTACTCTCTACAAATGAAGACAACGGTGTAAAGAAAGTTTTTATATTTTGCGAACTATTTTTATACTAAGCGAGAATAATTATACAAGTGAGTCTGAACGATGAATGTGAGCATGCTGAGGCTAAAACGAACATGAAAGAAATTAATTATCGATCTCCTGGTTTATCTTTTCTCCAGTTGCTAGTCGGAACTTATGCCTTCAGATTAAAACTCTCGTATTTAACCCAACTTAAGAATCATAATCCTTCCACCTACATTTCTGTGATAAGAAGAAATTCATGTTCTAGCCATACAAAACCGATTCCACACTTGACTAATACGACTTTCAGGTATATTTCTATCCTGAAGGTAAATCAATTCTCAATTTTCCCAAACCACGAACAGATCATATCCTATTAATTCACAACTTTCCGAGTTCTTGCCCTCTCGGGTGAAACCGGACTTTAGTTTACATTAACATTGGCCAGATATTAATGTAGTAAGAACAAAAATTAAATAGAACAACCATAGAAGAAAAGATGAAACAACCAGATAATCAACAATTACATTTCAATACAACGGTTCCTAACCTCGGTAAAGAAAGGGAATTAGCCACTCATTTAATGGATTGAACATCGTTAAATGAGTGTAAAGCATGCAAACAATTGAAAGAAAGAAGAAAGGGAGAGAAAACCCTAAAATTTTCGTCCTCTCCACTGCCTGTAACCCACGTTCTTGCTCCACCAAGTAAGAATAATTAAAAATGAACCTAAGTGTTTTATTTATGCGGGGAGAATTTTTCCCGGAATAACAAACAGCGTGTCGCGTTAACATCGCGGAGCACCTCCGTGACACCTACTTCTGAAACTCTCAAGTTTGGCCGCGGGTAATTTCTCCCAACGTGGCATGACATGCAACGCGGAGCATGCCCAGCGTGCCCACCGGTGCAAACGCGGACCTTCTTTGGAATGTCAAGATCCGGGGAAATTAATTCCAACGTGCCACGACTTGATCGCGGACCTCTCTGGAAATCCTTGAAATTAAATCTCCCGGACAGAGATACATTCTCATGATGGCAGCGTGTCACCCAGCTCCATCATGAGCCCCTTAATTTCTTGCTTCTCTTGGCCAATTCCTTGCTCGCTCCGAGTCCATCTCCGATTCCTCCCAACGCTGCATCTTAGCTCCATAAAACATGTTTTCCTGCAAAACAACACTAATCATGTTGGTTAGTATAAATTCACACTTTCCTATAATTTACATGAGAATGTGCAAACATTGTTGGATAAACAAGGCAAAAACGATGCATTTGAGTATCACTTGGGCATATAAATATGCCTCAGATCAATGTTAATGGAAGAATGCTTACAAAAATAAAGACCAAAAGGAAGGAAGAAATTTACTTACTTGAGTTGAAAAATCTTGCTTCATAAGCTTTGGAGAAGATAATAATGGGGGAGAATGGGGAGTTACGGCTACTTTAGATAGAGAGAGAAAGAGAGAGCTCGTTCTTTTATTTTACCTTTTTTAGAGAGAGAAGATGAATGAAAAATAAAAAAGGGTATGGGTGAGGGATGTATAAAAAACATTTTTGCCCGACTTACCCTTGGCGCGGCGCACCAGTCACTGCACCCAATACTTAAAAATTCTTGTGTAGATGAAGTGCAGCACTGATAGGTACCATACTATCACCCACTGAAATGTTTTCTCTCTCTCGAGATTTTAGCCCCTAGTGCGCCAACATGAGCATTTAGCCCCAATCTTAAAACTTTTTCAGCTTTCTTTTTCCATTTTTCTCCTCAAATTCCTAGTTCATGTTTGCAAAACATAAATGTACTAGAAAGATGGGTTGCCTCCCACCAAGCACCTTATTTATAGTCATGGAGCGATATTCCACGGGTTGCCTCCGATCAGCGCCTCATTTAACATTTGCTGACACGACGTAAGACTTCTCACTCCTCCAACTAGGCGAGATGATTTGCAATCGGAGTTCCCGTTGGGTCTTCCTTTGATGCATACTACTCTAATACCTTCATAGAAATTTCATGCTCTACCACTGTGATGGTCCTTAACTCCTCATAGTGGGGTGGCAGCTGTCTTTGCCCCTGAATATATCAAATACTTCTTCTGACCATCCAACATCATAGACATCTTTGCTGACTTCACCCTTATAACTGCATCTTCTTTGTAAGAATCCTCTTTCAAAAATAATAGGCACTACTTCCTTGACCTCATAGTCAAGGATGATAAAGTTCACGTAAGATGAATGGTCCCTCTTTTTATAAGTACATCTTCGATAATGCCGTCAAGATAAGTGATAGACACAATAAGCTAATACAATGTCCTTGTAGTGGGACATGGTTCTCTTAACCCCAATGTTCTGAATAATGATGCAGGCATAAGATTAATTCTTACACCAGATCACACAATCTTGAGCCGACCTCTCTACTTCCGATGATAAGTGGAATAGTGAAGCTCCCAGGGTTCTACAGCTTGAGTGGAATCTTGTTTCTCACTAAGGGAACTGCACTCCTTTGTGAGAGGCCATAGTCTCTCAAAACCTTTGTGAGCCTTCTTTTATTGGCCACAATATCCTTAAGATATTAGGTGTACTTTGGAACCTCTTTCAACAACTCTACCAATGGTAGATTCGGTACCTACTTCCAAGACATCTAGAAATTTTTCAACAGCGCATCACTCATACGCTTTCACAAATCTATCCTGTGAAATGGAGGAGGTGCTTTGGTTCTACTGCTTTTAGCTGTGACTGACTCAGCTCGCAACCTCCTATTTTGACTCTAAAACTTGTTATGCCTCTACCTTCTTGTCTGCGAGTATCATTTCACCCAACTCTTTTACACTGCACAAAGAAATTATGCTAACATTCTCCTTGGGGTTTTGTCTCGGTACTATAAAAGTTCCCCTTAAGGTTTAGTTGTTTGCTAAATTGCCATCTGGCCCTACTTGTCTCTCCAACTCATGGATTGACTTCTGCATCTCCTTAACTCTTTGAGTCTACTAAACAATCCATTACTTGGTCTTCTCTGAAACTACTAGGTTGTTGGCCGATTTCTACGAGTTATTCGGGATCTTTGATAGTACTGATTTCCTTCTCGCAGAGTTAATTGCATTCTTGTACCCTGATTATAATTATTTCCTACATATCCTCCGGCAACCTTGTTGCCCCACAAAATAGATAGACTACGGGTTTAGTGGACAACTTTGAATAAAGGCAGCTTTTTCACACACCTCACATGATGGCGGTGGAGTCTGAAGTTGCTGAACCTGATGAACCTGAATTACTACTAGTGTGGTTACTAACATGCTATTCATATTAAACAATTGAGTGATATCTATAAGATTGCAGCCACACCATCAATCTTAAGTTTCCCTAGAACCTTTTGTGAATACAAGCCTCTGCACGAGTCCTGATAAACTTGACTCCCAACTGAATGAGATTTGTAGCTTTATCTCATCATAGCTTTTTGGACAAGATTTGCCTCTACAAAAGTAGCATCCAATGGGCTCATAGACCTAAGCCCAGTCCCTCTATAATTATGCCCAATGATCTCTTTTGGCTACGTAGTAAGTGGGCAATCGCCAGATATCCTTTGTATCTCTTCAAGCTTGAGCCAAGGTCTGCCATCCTTCTGAATAAAATCTAGAAATCTTTCCTCTCAACTCCATTGTTCTCCTTGTATGAAAAGCCTGGTTATGAACTTGCAAGAAAAAGCTTCCCAAGTGGTAATGGACCTTGTTGAAACAAATTTTTGAATCCATTCTTTTGCCTCCAATCAATAAATGAAAATAAAGGTGAGCTTAACATACTCATCAAAAATATTTTGGTAATGCAAATTCTCATTTAGTTCCACAAATGTCATCATATGCTGAGGGGGTCCTCAAAGCGGCTTTGATATTGACAAGTGGTTTGAACCAACCACGTAGTATTCCTCCTTTAACTCAACATTTCCAGTGATGGTCGACTTAATGATCACTTTGTAGCATTCTCAAAGTTCGGCCTAGAAAAGTAAAGCTCTTGGAATTCTTTCTTAGTTATTGCCTTATTCTTGCTCATTATTCTGGCCATTTAACCGAAAAATGTTCTTTTGATTTTTGTATCAAAGTGAGCCAAGAGTTGTCCTTCACTTCAAGTAGCTGGCATACACTAAACAAACAACACCTGAAATATTCAACAATCACAAACCAACGAAAAATACAGAACAGTAGAATAAAAATTCCAACCACAAACAATAAATCAATATTCAGGTCCCTAGCAACGGCTAAAAACTTAATGTCATCAAGCGCAACGCAGCGTACATGGTCATCGGAGTAATATAGGATGGTGAAGTCCGATATTGTACCTATTGAAGACTTGTTAAATTAATTGCTTAATTTAAATCTTTGCTTTCAACTATTCAAGCACAATTAAAATTTGAATGAGCTTTGAGATAACTTTCCTACTACAACTTGATATAAATCAAGACTAATAAATTAAATTCGTATACAAGAGATGTAATTCAAATGATGATTAAGGGCCAGGTCTGGAACTATAAGCATGGTTGAGTTTTAGGATTCAAACATGATAGATAAATCCTTCTAAGACTGCTAGTTTCAAGCTAAAAACTCATTTCTCAACTATTCTCCCGAATAGCAAAGAACTATCTCATGAACCCTATCACCTATATCCTTATAGTTGGGAGAAACATTAGATGATGGTTGAAGATATTTGACTCAACTAAGTAGGGTTGCAGGGTATATCCTATCCTCAATAAAAAAATCAACTCCTTGAACTTTTGACAGGAATCAAAACTTACTCTATGTTTTTAACCCTCATTAGTTCTTCTCTCGATTCAACCTATGAACTAATAGATAGTATTCGAAAGGTGATCAGACTAACGAATAAACATGAAATTAACTAAGCATAAATAATCTTGAAAATAAGAATTAAAATTTAAAAGAATATTCAAACTACAACCGTAAGTTGTGGCCAAAACCCTAGATTAGGGAGTTTGGCCACTCTATATTCGAAATATAAATCAAAAAATCATCATTTGAATCAACAAATATAAGGTAATGAAGAAAAAACCTAAGAAAAAGTGAAACTTCTTGTCTCTTTCCTACAAAACTGCGTACAATCATTGATTCCTGCTCTAACAAATGCCCTAGCAATGTATTTATAAGAATGGTAACAAATTTATCTTTTGTAGTAACTCTGACTTTTAGACTTAGAAAATAATTTTTCGGACAAGCCCTAGCGTGCCACTTCACCAATTTCTCCAAGGTGTTAGTTAAAATTTTTGCAGTTTTCGAGACAGCTGCCGCTTCTCTCAATGCACCAGAGTGTTAGAAAATCTTTCCACAGCTTGGATCCTTTAAGTTCACCACTTCTCTCATTTTCAAGGTGTTGTCCGAAATTCTTCTTGAAGTTCGAGTTCTTTTAGTCTACACTTCCAGCTATAGTACCAACTTGTGCACAATTTCTCTAAAGTTTAGGCTCTGGTGTGCCACTTCTCCCATTTCACCAGGCTAAATTTTCCTCAAATTCTTCTTTATTCACACCTTGCACCTTTTTGAGTATTTTCTTATGTTAACTTCCAAAATCATCTACGAACATCTGTTGGCTCTTTCACATGCACTT
Organism: Datura stramonium; assembly: GCA_018107945.1. Lineage (NCBI taxonomy): Eukaryota > Viridiplantae > Streptophyta > Magnoliopsida > Solanales > Solanaceae > Datura > Datura stramonium. Next base: position 40,829 of record JACEIK010006644.1, on the reverse strand, counting down.
TTATGACTTCGATATTAACAATTAATTTCACATACGAAATTGGGAACCTCTCACTATGCCCTTGGACCCCTACTTTCCAGAGTTGGCGATAGAGTTTTATGCCTCCTATAGAGCATGATAGGACATTTTAAAGCACAAGGCCGAGTGAAATCAATGCCTTTCTTTCCCTATCATGCTAGTGCAAGGCAAGAGATTGTGCATCACCTTAGAAGTTGTTACGACCTGAGTTCCTAGCCGTAACATGGGACAAGGAACCAAGGCTCAAATCGACCCATGACATAATCATAGCATATCACTTAACAATAGAAACAATCAGCAACATGAATAAGCGGAAGCTAACTGCAAGAATCTAATAAGAAACCATAAGAAAAATTATAACCATACTTTGATACAACGTTGAATCCATCTAGACAATGTTTGAAAGCTCTTATACTAAGCCCCGATGAGTTGCTCGGACAAGCCCCAGACTAACTCATAAAATCGAAAACAAATTGAAATGTAAAAGAAAGTTTAAACATAAATCACATCCTCGGGAGATGAGGACTCACCACTGGCAGCTGAGGAGACAATGAAGCGTGTCTAATCACGAGGCTGAGTCTGGAGACACAGATCTATATCATGAAACGATATAGCATAAGGCGTGTGGTGTGCCCAGAAATGTGCGGCGTGGGATAACAAAATAATTAAATATACAAATATACGATAAGGAAATAACAAAGAACATCAATATAACTGATTTAACATGCAACAATCCTCTTGTGAGCCACATACACACATATATGTATACATGAAACTTTCCTTTGGATCTCATATTATGAAACATCATCGAGCTCATGCATAAGGGTCAAGTTTTGAACGGTTTAATAAGTGAATTTGAAACTAGCATCACACTGTACTGGATCACTGTTGGCAACTGAGCCTGATTCTCATTATTTTAAAAAGCTGTTATAATTTGAAATTTGAATCATATAGGCTTGAATCATGTAGATAACATAACTAAGGGAGTGTTCTGTCAGGGAGAAACCCAAATGAGCTAAGGGAGTCACTCTCTACACGGAGGATCCGACTGAGCTAGGAGTCACTCTCTACTATGGAGGATATCGGCGAGCCCTGAGGTCACGCTCTACTATAGGATCGACGTGCTAAAGTCACTCTCTGTAGGATCCCTAGATGACAAGAAAAACATTCTCGGCTATGGAAGTCCCGGACTAACTAGAATATGAGGAATAGTGGTCGACATTGTATATACGGTCAATGCTACTACAGCTAGTTAGAAACATAACTTCTGCGCTTTCATCATACAACATTCATTTCGAAGGGATTAGGGCTACTTTCTACTAACAACAAGCCCAAAATTATGAAATATCATTCTCATGCTTTATCATCATAATTCATATCATCATGGAGCCATATGGTATTTCTTTAAACGTCTATAGTGAGCATCTATAGATTCATATCTGCAGGGGTTCAGGAGGTTTAGGGTTCAGGATTCATATCATTCAACATGTATCATAGAGTCATTCATGGTCCATAGGTCAATTCATACGCCACTGGCATAATTGATTCATATATTCTAGGTTCTTGAAATACATATTCTCACGCCCCACAGGGAGGCATGAGCGGCACCTAGTACCACACTGACAACTAACAGCCTAGCTAGGCTTATGCATGTCTGGTGCTAGCCTGCGACTCAATTCAAGAAAAAATGAGCTATATCTCATTTTGTAAATACAGCCTCCGGCCGTATAAAGTCGTATATCCACTGTGAACGAAACGGCTAACCAGCAACGAGGCAGCGAGAAGGGTTCCTATGAGGGCCGAAAAAGGCCACCATGCTGTCTAGTTATAATAGAAATGAAGAAAACTACTATCCTAGGCCCCACACGCCCAACATATGAAACACTGTGATTAAGGCCCCACACGGCCAACATACAACTAAGCTTCAATTGAGCGCCCAATTACTGTGCCTCGAAGAATACAAATAGTGGTCGGGACAAGGCCCGTCCTGCAAAATTCTATATGATTGAAATACAGAAATCTCTACAACCTGGAAACTCGAATGAAGGTTATCAACACGGACTCTAAACAATTGTTATTGAATATCCACAGACCTGTGCGTCTAGAGCACCAACGAGGCAAGTAATGCGGCGCCCGAGGGAGGGGCGTCAGTACAATATGTAACAAATATGAGCAATAGATAAGCTGATAAAAACTGGAAGTGAATGAAAGAGGGTAGAAAGATTAACTTTTATGCATTTGCTAATTCGTAACTTTGCACCTAACCAACACTACAAACCAACACTACATGTACATAAGCTAAGATTGTACAATTACATATTTATAAACTATAACTAGCTGACAAGAATACAAACAAGAACCTCACCTGGCCCCCAAAAGCCGGAAGGTACAATCAACACAAAATAACTCGTTCAGGCCCCCAAAAGCCCTGGCGCGCACATCTCAATATATATACCCCTATCCAGCTTTCTAGGACTCCACTAGTACTGTAGCCAACCTACCGGTCCCCTGGGTCTATAACTAGGCCCGCTTGGCCCCTGAACTATAGTTGTGTCTGAGTCCAGTTGACTCTTGATATCTGATATCTTCTCCCTAGGCACCAGGCTCGATGGGGGTGTGTAGAGCCAACCACATCATATAATAGCCCACCCATAGAATGGAATGTATGAGGACCTGGGACCCCATCTTTATCCCTAGGGATGGCATACCACTCCATAGAGCAACGCCATCTCACCCCTAGCAGGCGTCGGCACAACTAGTAACCCTGGGGTGGTCATGGAAGGCTCCTAAGTGAGGGCAACCCTGACCAAGATGTTGTACTAAAATCTAAATCTAGTCACTCAAAAGGCGTATCTGGCCTTCTGGGCCCAATGCTACCACTGCTCGCCTCCTAGGATAGTCTATAAGGCTGCTAGCAGGCACACCGTGACCTGTATCTAATCAGGGGATCCTAATAGTGATCACGATCTCTAATAGTATGGACTGAATAGGGCGAGATCTGGAGTGGCCTAACAATACTCTGAATGTCCTACTCGGACAACTATAACTCATAAATAACTGTGGGGCCCGCGGATGACTAGTTACTTGGTCCCTCTACTTGGAACAGCTGTAGGGTTGTTACTAACTGAGCATGCTTTTGGGCGATCGGCCCCTAACCCTCCACAGGAAGCTTACTGACATTCTTAGCGTGAGAGTAGCATTGTATTAACACGGTGCTGGTCCTTTGGACCCTATCTTGGTCTGGTCCCATCTTATATGACTTTGCTGGGCGATTACTAACCTTAAAAATAAGTCTACATAGACTTAGCCGCTTATGGCCATATGTACCTGAGTATCTTCTAAGAACAAGCTGGGGTGCTGGCCCTGCCTTTATCTGCTAATAAGGTCCCCTTCCTTAGGGTACCCACAAGTCTATTTAACCTAGGCGACTGGACTGTCTCTCGATGTGATCTGTAAGATGAATGCTAAGTCACTGAGACTGACAATTACTGGTAGTAGCTAACTAGATGGTAGGCTGTCACTCAGTTCACTAGACAACCCTAGGCTGTTGATTCTAAAGTATGTCCTTTCTATCTTAATTTATGGCCCAGGGGAATAAAGGTACGCCAATGGCCTCTGGGCATGCTTTTCTGGCTACACAGGCGTCAAACTAGTAGTTATATCGCCTAGCTGCGCCTATACTGTTCAACTTACTAACTCAGACCCGATAACTATTCATGAGCTTCTAAAGTCTGGGCCAGGTAATTAAACATACAATTCTACTAATACAATGAACTGGAGAATAGAAGAGTTTCTACGATGCTCCCAACGCGTATCACGCTTAACATGTTCTTTCCCGACGAGGGATACTGCGGTATAATCTATGAACGTGTTCTAGCAGCTAACCACAACATACATACATTCATAGTCTACAAAAACAACTGACCACAACAGTTCTATTTACAATCTACTGATAGTAGCTAGTCGTAGCACGTATATGAATAGACTCGTTCTCTACTGGCATACGCTAATTACTTCATACAGAAACATGGTCCTGCTTTATAAGAATATGTCGTATTTCTATACGATGGGAATAACTTGCCGAAGGGATAAGCCTTACATACCTTAGCTGTCGTTTCCCGAATAACTGATGAGTTTCACTTGGATCCGTCAGCTCCTTTTAGCTATAACCATTATGCTGGGAGAAAGAGATGAATTTCAATAACAAATTCGGCAAAAAAGATAACTTTTGATACCAATATTTACTATACATCAACTTAACGAAAAACGACCATAAACTTATTATTTCTCGAGAGTTCAGAAGGGAGAAGTACTTACTTGAAGCCAGTGATCATATAGAAATAAGTTTGGAGCAATGCTGACAACTTTGGCTCAGCGGGGTTACGATTCTCCAGGCTAATTTTACGAAAATAACTCCTTAGTAATGCTCCCTACGGGCTTAGAACTACAAACCCAAAGTTAATTTGAATTTGAACGGCGTTTGATAGCGTAATCGGGCGAAAATATGTTGAAAATGTCGTGGGTTCTTTGTTCTTGTCGTTGGTTAATTTAAGAAATGAATTGAAAATTACAAAGGGTCATATATATAGGGGCAAGTCCGGTGGCATAGGGGCGCCCTGCGCCTCCCCAAGCGCCATAAGGCCTGGCGCCCCGCGCCTTTCAAAGCACCACAGGACCTGGCGTGCCGCGCCTCTCAAAGCGCTAGCAGGCCTGGACCCCCGCTCAGGCCAGTGCACTGTTGGCTGGCGCGTCGCGCTGTCCCTGTGCGCACTAGTCCCGTCCGACCGCGCTTTTTCGAGGCTTTTCCTACACGCGTCAAGCTCTATTTGTTCGCCACAAATCCACGCGTACACCTACTAACCAATGTCATTTTTCGGGGTGTAACACATACACTTAACTCATAACTTAAACATTTACAACGAGATCATGAGAGAAGCATACATTTTCATTTCATAAGACCCATTTTGAGATTTACTCTAATTCATGAGAACAATGCATTAATTAGGCCATTATCATAGATTTATCTTATATCCAATCAATTCCATCGAAAACATAAGGAAAATATATATTTTACTTTCAATCAATCAAGCCCATCGCTCCAATCTCATCTCAACATATTTAGCAAATAGCGAATTCCAATTATTAGGGAATTCCTTCAATCTTCACATTTTTCATATATGGATGCGAGCCATGGGTTCAATTGATTGAACAATACTAAAAGCCCAATCATCGTTCAAGCCCCCTTCATGAAGAATATTCTAACATCATACATTTTCACCATCTACACGTAATTCAAGAAATTCAAATAGTTTTATAATAACAATTAGCTCATAATTCTAGTGGGTTTTAAAATTCAAGAAATCATAGAGGAAATCACCCATCAATTAAAATCATGGGTCATGCTTTTCTAGAATAATTGAAATTGGATTTTTGATAAAACATTTTGGGGCACAAGAATGGAAGAATATCCTTATTGAAAAACCCGCATACCTACTTCGAAGAATCTTCCACTTGAACTTGACCTTGAAGCCTTTGAATAATCCCTTAAAGAATCCTTGAACCTTGAGAGAGAGGAGGAAGAAGGGTTTTGGGAGCTATTTCATGAAGATTGAGGGTTTAGGCTAGTTATCCCTTTAAAAATGTCCCATACCATGCTCACGTAGTTTAGGAGTTAGAAGAATAGATTTTACGAAATCGCCCCTGGAAAAACGCTGAGAAAATCCTCTTGCCAATCCCCGCGAGGCACTCTGTGAGTCGTAGGGTCAGGCAACGACTCATGGGAACTGAGTCGTGGAGTACACAGTTTAAAATTCTCTTTTTTCTCTTCCCTCCCCATGGGTAACTTGACGAGTCGTTAGGTCTGCGACAACTCTTCCCTGCTTCTGTGGTCTCCACTGTCTCAAACCCACACCAGAAATTTCAATCTTCACCTAATGGCCGACCTAACGAGTCGTGGGGTCACCTAATAATTCGTCCCCCAACTCGTTCTGTGCAAAAATTTCCACCTTTTATTTGAATTCTTTCTTTACCTGGAATCTTATCTTAGAAACATTTGGGTGTTACAATATCTCCCCCTTGGGAACATTCGTCCTCGAATATTGGCTAAACATACTGAAAGGATAGAGACAAAATTGAAATTTTGCACTCAATCAGTCACAGTTAAAACTAATAGAGCATCTGACTTTGGGTTGACCTTACACATCAGAACTGAATATCTAAATTGATCATGCATGCTATAGCACGAGAGAGACCGAAGGACATAAATCTAACATGGAACTAGGTAGAACACTAATAAGGATTTTCCCCTTTAACTGGAACTGAACTAATACATACTGAGCCTTTGATCCCAAATAACTTTCTGTTACAGGGTTACAATTCATAATATTTGGTCTAACTTCAACTAAAGGTCTCATGAGCACAAATCATTCATGACATCGATAACTGAGCACACGCATGAGCTAACCTGAGTCTGTTGGGCTACTAAGCATATTCTAGAGACTGAGTTCGAGCTGATCATACTGGGAAACATGAATTACTACACAGACTGATTCGTAAGACAAAGATGAGCCTAAAGGATTCGTAAAGTAAGACTGACAGCACTGTCTGGAGCGGTTATCTAGAACTTCTGGGAGTCCGCACATAGGGATGGGCATAACTTAGCTTCAACTGAACTACCAGAAAAATTATCTGAACCTGAAGGGATTGACATATCATGACTGCTAGGGTTAGGACTTACCTATTATCATATTCAAGATCCGACTAGTCTCACATGCGTACCATCTCCCCCTTAGCTTAGAGCCATCATTCTAAGGCTCTCAAATATTTCTTAAGGTATGGGCTAATTCACTAACTCCTAGCTCACCCTTTCACCTCTAGCCATCACAGCTAGTCTTACCTTAACAGTTATTCGCATCACACATCGACAACCTATTTTAACAACAACCACAAAGCTCCTTATTCATTACTAGGGTTCTAGGGCTAACAACAGACAAGGAGTAACGCAAGATTCACAACATACCTGTGGCCACTGCTGGCGACTTTCCCTTATCCTGGTGTGCTGTCACGGCATAGAAGCGGTTTTGACGACGTCCGCCACCCAAGCTAGATGGTGCACCCTACTGTAATGAACGGGCTATCGGTGCTACTGAAGAGATGGTCGAGGATCTACTCTCGCCTCAATTTACCGTTGTGTAATCTCGATGCTTATGGCCCGACTGGCCGCACCAGATGCAAACATCTGATCCAGCGATACATTCTCCCAAGTGGTGCTTCTCATAGGTGATACATGTCGAATACATGATCTCCCTTACTCTAGGTTTGTGTGGAGCACTGACTGTCGAAAATGTTGGGGCTGAAGATTTCTGCTGGGAATGTGAGTGGTGTCCACCACTCGTCCTTGGTGAAGAGGACTCTCAATCTCCTATCCTTACCCTCTCTCTCCTTTTTCTTCACCTGCTCTGCCTCCATTTGTTGAGCGAATATCACCAAACGTGAAAAGTCTATATCCCTATGCAACATGGCAGTCCTGCACTCTTTAATCAAGAAGTTTGACACCCCATTCACGAACCTGCTCACTCGGGCCCTCTAGTCCGCTACCATTTCCTGTGCATATTTAGACAAACGGATAAATTCTAACGCATACTCCTGAACTGTCATGTCATTCTATTTCAGGTTGATGAACTCTGCCGCCTTAGCCTTCCTCAACTCTCTAGGGAAAAAACTATCCAGGAACGCAGTCTTAAATTCATTCCAACCTATGGGGCCTACCCCAATTCCTCAATTGTCCCTCCACCGACAAAACCATATATAAGCAACTCCTTTTAGCTGGTAGGAGGCTAAGTCTGCACTTTCAATTCCCGTCACTCCCATGATGTGGGTAATCTTTTGAATCTTTTCCAAGAACTCATACGGGTCCTCATCTACCTTTGACCCCAAGAACTTGGGTGGGTTCATTCGGATAAAATCTCTCACCCTTGTCGCCGCTACATTCCCATTCTGGGGAATACGAGTCATTGCTTGCTATTAATCTGGGTGGTCACGGCCTGTGCCAACATATTAAGAGTTGCCCGAAACTCAGCATGGGTAATATGGTCGTCCATCGGGTTCGTCGGGTCTGGTGGTACCTGCTGGCGATCATTACCATTTGTTCTTCCAATTGCTTATTTTGGAGGCATTATCTATGAGCGCGTAAAGCACAAGTCAGGGAAGGAACTGTTTAGAGCTTCATACTCTATGCACGATAAGAATCATGAAGAAAATGGAACATTCCTAAAACATCATAGCCTCCTCGTAATAAGCATGGCGCGCTTTACACCCATGATGAAGACTCTACTTAACGCGGATTTCAGACACCCTAGGACACTCTAAACCTTTTCTCTGATACCAAGTTTGACACGATTCGAGTTTACACCCTAGCCGTAACATGGGACAAGGAACCCCTAAAGGCTCCATGTCGACTCATGGAATAATCATAGCATATCATGTAACAGTAGCAACAATCAGCAACATGAATAAGCGGAAGCTAACAACAAGAATCTAATAAGAAACCATAAGAACAATTGTAACCACACTTTGATACAATGCTGAATCCATCTAGACAAGTCTGAAAGCCTTCTACTAAAATGATGAGTTGTTGGACAAGCCTCTATTTAACTCCTAAAATCTTAAAAAAACTGAAATGTAAAGAATGTTTAAACATAAATCGCATCCTCGGGAGATGAGGACTCACCACTAGCAGCTAAGAGGGAATGAAACGTATCTATCCATGAGGCTGAGTCTGGAGACCTAAACCTATATCATGAAATGATATAGAACAAAAGACGTGTGGTCAGTACTTGGAATGTACTGAGCATGGGGGATAACATAAATAATTAAATATACAAATATATGATAAGGAAATAACAAAGTACATTGACATAACTTATTTAACATGCAACAATCCTCTTGTGAGCCACATACCCACATATATGGATACATGAAACTTTCCTTTGGATCTCATATTATGAAACATCGTCGAGTTCATGCATAAGGGTCAAGTTCTGAACGTTTAATAAGAGCTGAATCTGAAACAAACATCACACTATACTGGATCACTACTGGCAACTAAGCCTGATTCTCATTATTTTAAATCTGTTTTAATTTGAAATCTAAATCATATGGAACTGAATCACGCTGATAACATAACTAAGAGAGTCATTCTCTACTAGGGAGAAACCCAACTGAGCTAGGGAGTCACTCTCTGCTATGAAAGATCCCGACTGAGCTAGGGAGTCACTCTCTGCTATGGAGGATCTCGACTGAGCAAGGGAGTCACTCTCTACTATGAAGGATCCCGACTGAACTAGGGAGTCATTCTCTGCTATGGAGGATCCCGAGCTGACTAAGGAAAACATTCTCAGCTATGGAGAGTCCCTGGTTGACTATAACATGAGGAATATTGGTCTGACATTGTATATCTGGTCTATGCTACTATAGCTATTCAGAAACATAACATACACTTCTTTCATCATACAACATTCATTTCGAAGGGATTGGGGCTATTTTCTACTAATAACAAGCCCAACATTCTGAAATATCATTTTCATGCTTTATCATCAAAATTCATATCATCATGGAGCCATATAGTATTTCTTCAAACGTCTTACAATAGTGAGCATCTATAATTCACATCATGCATTATACTTCCACAACATTTAAGTTCCGAATTCACATCATTCAACATGTATCATAGATTCATTCATGGTCCATAGGTCCAATTTGTACCTTAACATGCATACATTGATTCATATATTCTAGGTTTATAGAAATCCATATACTTAACTCATAACTTAAACATTTACAACGAGATCATGAGCGAAGCATACATTTTCATTTCATAAGACCCATTTCGAGATTTACTCCAATTCATGAGAAGGATGCATTAATTAGGCCATTATCATAGATTTAACTCATACCCAATCAATTCTATCGAAAGTTAAGGAAAATACATATTTTACTTTCAATTAATCAAGCTCATGGACTCAAATCTCATCTCGACATATTTAGCAAATAGCGTATTCAAATTATTAGGTAATTCCTTCAATCTTCACATATTTCATATATGGATGTGAGCCCATGGGTTCAATTGATTGAACAATACTAAAAGACCAATCATCATTCAAGCCCCCTTCATGAAGAACATTCTAACATCATACATTTTCACCATCTAACACGTAATTCAAGATATTCAAATAGTTTTATAATCACAATTAGCTCATAATTCTAGTGGGTTTTAGAATTCAAGAAAACATAGAGGAAATCACCCATCAATTATAACCCTAGGTCATGCTTTTCTAAATTAATTGAAATTGGATTTTTGATAAAACATTTTGGGACACAGGAATGGAAGAATATCCTTGTCGAAAAACTCGCATACCTGCTTCGAAGAATCTCCCACTTGAACTTAAACTTGAAGTCTTTGAATAATCCCTTGAAGAATCCTTGAACCTTGAGAGAGAGGAGGAAGAAGGGTTTTGGGAGCTATTTCATGAAGGATGAGGGTTTGAGCTAGTTATCCCTTTAAAAACACCCCATACCATGCTCAAAACAACATAGTTTAGGAGTTAGAAGCATAGGATTTTACAAAAATACCCCTAGAAAAATGCAGAGAAAATCCTCCTGCAAGTACCCACGAGGCACTCCAGAGTTGTGGGGTCAGGCAACGACTCATGGGGACCGAGTCGTGGACTACACTGGTTTAAATTCCTTTTTCTGCTCTTCCCTCCCCATGGGTAACTTGATGAGTCATTAGGTCCACGATGACTCGTCCCTCCTTCTATGGTCTCCACTTTCTCAGACCCACACCAGAAATTCCAATCTTCACCTAACGGCTGACCTAACGAGTCGTGGTGTCACCTAATGACTCGTTGGGTCATCCGTGGCCACTGCTCCAGATTACCCCGTAACCTGGATATCCTGGACTGGGACTGCTCTAGAGGGGTCTCCTATGNGCTCCAGATTACCCTCTTGACTGCTCCCCCACGGGTCACACCACGACTCGTGGGGTCACCTAACGAGTCGTCTCCCAGCTTATTCTACGCAAAAAATTTCACCTTCTGTATGAATTCTTTCTTTAATCCTGGAATCTGATCTTAGAAACATTCGGGATGTTACAGAAGTAATCAATGCCATTTATTGGGCCAATCTGGTGCGTCCTAACTTGGGGTTTACATGGAGAATAGTAGATAAAGGAAGTCAATATGCATAGGTGGAAAGTATCATTATTGTAGGTCATCCACAATAGGCGATTACAAAGGGTAATATTCATCGCCATGATCTAAAATTTAAGGCAAGAATATGGCTAGACATGGTGTGCGCCCGCATCATTCCCTCCAAAAACACAACCCATGTTCCACTTAGCCATCCTCATTGCATGTATCAGGGATAGAGTTCATATTAATTTGGGGGAGATCATTGCTGAGCAATTAAAGAGAAAAACTAGGCAGCAGGCTACTTCTATGCCATACCCAGTCCTTATTATCTTGCTATGCTTATAGGTTGGCTGCCCTTTGTTTTGGCTGTTATAAAACTCGGCGAGTAGAGGGAGTTATTGATTTGGCCACAACGACATATAAGGATACTCCAGCTTTTAAAAAGCTAAAGTTGACTTCAGGAAAAAGTGATTCTCCGCCCACCGAGAAGACCAGAGATATCCATGTTTCACTAATGACCGATAGACATGTCTCTCCATAAGTAAGTGGTCTTCTCAAAATGGTGAAAATGGATCTATCCCATAATGCTCAAATATTTATGTTGGCCAAAGCTATCCCTCCCATGATTCACAGTGCCATCAAAACAGAGATGAAGCCAATGGTGGAGAAGTTGAGTAGCATGTGTGCTTGAGTGGATGTGTTTAAGGTAGAAGTGGTTGTTATGAGGGAAGACATAGACAGGTGGAAGGAATTGATTCCACCCATAGATATAGATTTAAACATTCCACCAGAGGGGCTTGACTTACCTGTTACGAATAGGAGTTTTCTAGATGATTGGTGTGCTGAGTATAGCCCAACTGAGATTGCAGTGGCTGCAGAAGGTCGAGATGGCAAACCACC
>JACEIK010006644.1:0-22711 GCA_018107945.1 Datura stramonium | reverse complement strand
AAATTATTCATATATTAACTTGGACCTTATCCCATAACCAAACGGCCCTTTAGTGTTTATTTGTGTGTTTTTTTTAAGAAATAAAATACATCCAGACTAGGATGTTTTATACAATGATAAAGGTGATTAGATTGATGCCACGACAAATGCTTTCAACCTATTACTGTTTGTACAACTTAAAATAGAATGTGAATTTATATTGATAGCAACTGTCATGATATCTGTAAAGTGAACTATGAAATATTTATTAACTAGTTTGAATTGTAACAAATCAAATCACATTTGTACCATCTATTCCATATTTGAAGTTATGTTTTTAGTATTTTTGAGCTAGCTAATGTACAACCATACAAAGTGGAAAAATAAAAGAAGAAGTTTGTGCGGTATCATTTAGAATTTTTATTTAATTGAGATGCACACACAAAATCTTATTAATATCAATATTCATCGTGTTGTTATTAAGGGTCATCGTGAGTGTAATATATTTCTTATGCAGGGATTCCTGCTTTGTCTGTTGATAAAAAAACAATTAAATTATATTCCTTGGGTTGTAAATTTCTCCCAAATGTTAGTCGGATATTGTGAGGTTTCATATTGTATTTTGGTGCCAATTGCATTTACTGTCTTTTTTGGTGCTCTTTTCTATTGAAATTACCACAACCTATCTACGATATTAAATCTGGTTCAATTAAATCACAAGTGCAGAATAATAACAGTAAGAATACACAGATGTAACGTAAAAACCCTCCTTGCTCAAGGGAGTCACGAAAACACGATCTATCGATTAGGATTTTATTGAACTCATGAGCAGGTTTTAGATTACAACTCTACAACCAAAAGGACTACCTCTAGTACCTCAAAACTTCACTAATTACCTCTAACTAATGACACGTTTCTCAACTTACAACTCGAGTTAGAAACCCCCTCCTAATCTAAGAAAAATGATAAAAAGAACTCTATCTCTCAAAGTTCGACAGTCATATTGTCATGACCCGAGTCTATACCCTGGATGAGACACGGTACTTGGATTCACAAGTAACCCCAAGTCAACCCATGGTCTATCATAACACTGGTAATCTGAGTAAATCATAGCGAAAGCTTAAGTAATAAAAACCATTTGAGGAAAACTGAATAATAAAAGTTTGTATATATGAAAACAAAACTGAAAGTCTGAATCTATGTCAGAAAGCCATCTATATCTAATGAGTTTCTGGGACAAGCCCCCAGCTAACTCTAAAGTCTAACTGTATGAAAATAACTGAAGAAAATAAACATCGTCCTCGAATGATAAGGACTCACCACTGCTACAGCTGATATCACCTAAAGAAGATCTACTAGCGGTGCTGAGACTGAGAACCTGCGGCTATATCATAATACGATACAACATAGAAGGTATGCATCAGTACTTTGAATGTACTGAGTAAGTAGGAGAAAAATATAACATAAAGGAATAATAACTGAATTGTAATGACATGCAATGTCCAACTGAAATACTAAAACTGAATAATCTTAAATATAACTGAAATTGCAAAATGACCCTGTCTGATGGTTATAGACATGCCCTAAATCTGAAATACTGATTGAACTAATTATACTGAACTGAACTAAACTGAGTAACTAAATCTATTCTAAGATGAGCTAAACTAAAACTGTACTAACTAGTGGGAGAGTCTATAACCAACATATAACCACCCCATGCATTCTGACCAACTCCCAGATATATAACCTAGCATAATCCTCAGTTGAGTTTGTAGTTTTAACTGGGAAGAAATATGCTGACTTGGTCATCTGGTCTACTATCACCCAGATTGAATTATGCTGTCAACGAGTATAAGGTAGACCTGTAATAAAGTCCATATTTACTTCTTCACACTTCCATGTGGGTATGCTGATGTCCTGAGTCATACCTTTAGGTCTCTGATGTTTCAAAAGTAACCTGATGGCAGTTCAGGCACTTATCCACAAATTCCACTATCTCTTTTCATGTCGTTCCACCAGTAAATATCCCGCAGATCATGGTACATCTTAGTAGAACCTGGGTGGATAGAATATCTCAAACTGTGAGCTTCATCTAGTATCTCTTGTCTCAAGTCACCTACATCTGGTACACATAGTCTACTCGGGTAATGGAGCACACCATCTCCCCCTTTGGAGAAAGCCTCCACTTCTTTTCTGAGAACTGCTTCATTTAGCTTAAGCAGTATGGGATCTTTATCCTGCCTTGACCTAACTTTGATGACTAACGAGGAATCTGATCCACTTTGCACTACTACACCGCCCTCAGCTGAATCAACCAACTGCACTCCTAACCGAGCTAATTTGTGAATCTCCTTTGCCAGTTCTTTTCTTCTCTCCTCAACATGAGCCACGCTCCCCATAGACATCCTGCTTAGGGCATTAGGCACTACATTGTCTTTGCCTGGGTGGTACAGCACACTCATGTCGTAATCCTTCAATAGCTCCAACCATCTTCTCTGATGAAGATTTAAGTATTTCTGACATAACACATATTGAAAAGGCTCTTGTGATCGATGAAAACATCCACGTGAGCCCCGTAAAGGTAGTGCCTCCATATTTTCAACGCATACACCACTGCTGCCAACTCAAGGTCATGAGTTGAATAGTTCTTTTCATGAACCTTGAGTTGTATGGAGGCGTAAGCTATCACCTTACCCCGCTGCATCAGAACGCAACCGAGTCCAACTCTGGAAGCATCACAATACACTACGAACCCACCTATTCCTTCCAGTAAGGTTAAGACTGGAGCGGTAGTGAGTCGAGTCTTCAACTTCTGGAAACTCTTCTCACACACATCTGACCATTGAAATTTCACCTTTTTATGAGTCAACCTAGTTAGAGGAGATGCAATAGAGGAAAAAACTTCCACAAAACATTGGTAATAACTGGCTAGACCCAAAAAACTTCTGATTTCAGTTGGTGAAGTAGGTCATGTTCAGTCTTTCACTGCTGCTACCTTTTGAAGATCTACCTAAATATCCTCACCCGAGACCACGTGACCAAGGAAAATCACAGGCTTCAACCAGAATTCACATTTGTTGAGCTTAGCGAATAGCTGGCAGTCTCTGAGTGTCTGTAGCACTATCCTCAAATGGCTAGCATGATCTTCCTTGCTTCTGGAGTATACCAGAATGTCATCAATGAATACAATGAAGAACATGTCTAGATATGGCTTGAAAACCCTATTCATCAGGTCCATAAAAGTTGTGGGGGAATTAGTTAGTCCGAAGGAAATAACTACGAATTCGTAATGACCATACCAAGTTTTGAAAGATATTTTTGATATGTCACATTCTCTGACTCATAGCTGATGATACCCCGACCTGAGATCTACCTTGGAGAAACAGCTGGCTCCCTGAATCTGATTGAACAAGTAATCAATCCTTCGTAGCGGATACCTATTCTTAACTGTGACCTTATTCAACTAACAGTAATCGATACACATTCTGAGAGTACCATCATTCTTTCACACGAAAAACACTAGAGAACCCCATGGAGAGATGTTGGGCCTGATGAAATCTTTATCAAGGAGGTCTTTTAGATGCTCCTTCAACTCGTTAAACTCAGTTGGAGCCATTCTATAAGGAGGGATGGAGATGGGTGGAGTGTCTGAAAGATGGTCTATGCCGAAGTCTATTTCCCACTTAGGAGGGACGCAGGGATGATTTTCGGGAAACACATCAGGGAATTCGCTGACAACTGAAACTGACTGGATAGTTAGGGTCTGCAGAACTGGAATCTTTGACCTGAATTAGATGATAAATACACCCTTTATAAATATGCTTTCTTTCCTTAACGTAGGAAATAAACTGACCCTTAGGTGATGAACTACTTTCTATCCACTCTAAAACTGGCCTATCAGGGAACTGAAATCTGACGACTCTAGTTTTATAGTCGATTGAGGCCATGCCAAGAATGAGATCAAAATTGACCATGTATAACTCTACGAGATCAGCTGGAATGACCTTATTGAAGATTGAGATTGGACAGTTTCTATACACCCGACTGACTCTAACTGACTCACCAATTGGGATAGAGACTGAGAATGTTTCTGTGAGGACCTCTGGACTAATATCAAACTAAACAGCTACATAGGGAGTCATTAATGATAGTGTGGCTCTTGGATCTAGTAGGGCATACACATATAGATGGAAATGACGTAACATACCTGTGACCATATTAGGTGAGCTCTCCTGATCCTGACGAGAGGACAAAGAATAAAAATGGTTTTGGTATGATCGCTATCCATACCTAAAGTGTTGGCCTTCTGATCTGGTCGGCCTGCTGGAGCTGCTGAAACGATGGATTGTGATCTCCCCCGTCCTACTGACGGGCATTCTATGAGCCGATGACCTAGCTGTCCACACCCAAAGCAACCCTTTCGGCCCTGAAGGCATTCCCCTAGACGGTTCTTGCCACACTTAGGGCAAGCTGGGTAGCGTTTGCTGGCACTGTGACTCTGGGACTATGAGCCAGATGCTCCGTCCCTCCGATCCTTGCGGGACCGAAAAGTTGGGGCATTGGCTGAAGTGGGTGTTAGATCCCTCTACTGCTGTGGGCGGCTACTACCGCCAAACTTCTGGTGGACATAATCTGATTGGCCAGTCCTAGCCTACTTATTATCCCACTCCAAGTATTTTAGCTTCTCTGCCTCAATCTGCTGGGCATGAATGATGAGGCTGGAGAGATTGATATCTTTGATAAGCATTGCAGTCCTGCACTCCTTAAGGACCAAGTTTGATACTCCATTGACGAACTTCAGCATGAGAGCCCTTGGCTCGGCTACCATCTCTGGAGAATATTTTAACAACTGTGTGGACTCTAGTGCATACTCTTCCACCGTCCTATTGCCATATTTCAAATTCATTAATTCTGCCACCTTAGCCTCCCTGAGCTCCCGGGGAAAGAATATATCTAGGAAGGTTGTTATGAACTCCTCCCACTCCACCGGTTCCGCTCGTGGTGGTTTCCCTTCTTTCCACTAATCATACCAGATCTGGGCTACCCCTTTTAGCTGGTAGGCAGTCAGGTCAGCACTCTCAGCGGAGCTAACACCCATAATGCGAGTGATCTTCTGAATCCCATCCACGAACTCCTGTGGGTCCTCTCCCACCTTAGATCCATGGAAGGCAAGAGGCTTCATCCAGGTAAAGTCGCAAACTCAGGTAGCTTTTGCGGACCTATTCTTGTTAACCGAAACCACCTGCTAGTTCTCCTGGTTTGTGACTGTCCATGCCGACAGCTGGATTGTCGCTCTAAACTCTACTGAGGACACTGGGTCGTACTGAGGGACTACTGGAGCTAGAGGGCACGTTGGTTAGGGTTGCCGTCCCTTCTTCCGTTTTTGTGTCTTGGAGGCATTATTTCACACTGAAACAAAATAAAGCAAGATTTAGGAGAAATGTTTCTGAAATTGAAATTCAAAGCACGATCAAGAGTATGAACAAAAGGGAGTTTTCTAATAACGTCTCGTAGCCTCCCTTTTATAAGTGTGACGCGCTTCACACCCATGAAAAGGACTTTACCTGACGCGGCCTTCAAACATCCTAGGATACTCTAAACCTAGTGTTCTGATACCAAGTTTTCATGACCTGAGTCTATATACCCTGGATGAGACATGGTACTTGGAGTCACAAGTAACCCCAAGCCAGCCTATGGTCTATCATAACACTAGTAATCTGAGTAAATCATAGCGGAAGCTTAAATAATAAAACCATTTGAGGAAAACTGAATAATAAAAGTTTGTACATATGAAAACAAAACTGAAAGTCTGAATCATGTTTGAAAGCCATCTATATCTGATGAGTTGCTGGGACAAGTCCCCAGCTAACTCTAAAATCTAACTGTATGAAAATAACTGAAGAAAATAAACATCATCATCCAATGATTAGGACTCACCACTGATACAACTGATATCACCTGAAGAAGATCTACTAGCGGTGCTGAGATTGAGAACCTGCTCTTTTATCATAATACGATATCGCATAGAAGATATGCGTTAGTACTTTGAATGTACTGAGTAAGCGGGACAAAAATATAACATAAAGGAATAAATAACTAAACTGTAATGGCATGCAATGATCAACTGAAATACTGAAACTGAATAATTTGAAATATAACTGAAATGGCCAAAATGACCCTGTCTGATGGTCATAGACATGCCTTGAATCTGAAATACAGTTCTAAACTAACTGTACTTAACTGAACTAAACTAAGTAACTGAATCTGTTCTAAGTTGAGATAAACTGAAATTGTACTGACTAGTGGGAGAGTCTATAACCGATAAATAACCACTTGAGCTAGACGTGGAGTTCGATGTATACACCCCATTGGTAGGACCCAATATACTTTGCTCAGGTATAAAGGCATGAACTGGGTGATCATAATTCTGGGGCCATACGGCCAATAAAATAACCTACGGCGGCAACGTAGTTTTGGGACCTGGGTGCGCTGGAACCCTGGTCCTCTCGGTGCTATGTCCTACTCCCATTGGATAGTCCTAGACTGACTATGAAGCTGATAGATCGAAACTGGGGCTCAAGACTAAGTCAGGGATACCTATCTGGAAGTACCCTGAGAGTCTTATCGTACCAGATTCTATAACTGGTGTTCTAAGACTAGACAGAGCTGCTTATCTGGAAGCGTCATAACCGTCTAAAGCACAAACTGAAATCTGAAGCTGGGGGTGCTAATACTGGTCAGAACTGCTTATCTGAAAGTGTTATAATCGTCTATAGAACCACTAAAATCTGATATCTGAGTCTAATAACTGATAACTAGGAGGCACAACTGACACCTCAAGAAAAGACTATAGTCAAACTGATTAGCTGACATTTTTGAATAATATTGAGTATGATAATAATCTGACTGAGACTGGACTAACATGCATCTGATTGAGATTTCAACATACACTAACAATATGGGAATCCCTAATACTGATAGAATCAATAAATAGGGCTAGAGTTCATTTTGCAAGGACAAGCATCCGTATAGTCACAACATAGTGGAATTATTACTACAATCAGTATGAATAATATTCCACACATTATAATTGAAATTTTGCTGAAAATTCATTCCCATTTGAAAACTCAGGGACTAGAATTGATAGAAGAATTAAGGAAGGGTTTTGGGGATACAAGGGAAGAACAATTCCCTTATTGAATTCCCACATACCTGGTGAAGAATTTTCAGAGAGAATCCCTTGAGAATCTAAGAAGAAGCTGACTGCCCTAGTTCTTGCTCTTAGAGTTTCTAAGAGAAAACTTAAGAAATGATTTTCTGAGGGGATGAGAGGGGTGAAGTAATCATCGATTACCCCTCTAAATTCCCTTAAAATCACCCAAAATGACATAGTTTAGGGATTAAAAAGGTGAGAAATTACAAAATATTCCTGGGGAAAAATCTGGAAAAACTGCTGGCAGGGGACCAACGGGTCACTCAATGAGTCATTGGTTGAGACCATGACTCATTGGGACTAGTCGTTGGTCCTACTTCCTGAGTTCTGGGCTCACTAGAAATGGAAACAATAGGTACCATGACTTGTTTGATGAACCAACGGGTCGTTGGTTCCTCCCGTGGTCACTGGATAGAAATTCTGGGAGGACTGACAACGGCCAACACAACGACTCTTTGGTGGACCCAACGGGTCGTTCTATTGATTCATTACCTTCACTAGAAAAATTATAAAAATCTCTGATTTGGCACGACAGGTGGTCACAACTCATTGTGTCAGACAACGGATCGTTGCTACCACTCATTTTCACTGAAGAAGGTTTCTGGGACTCTCAACCAACGACTCACACCATGAGTCGTTGTAACTCACGATGACTCATTGATTGAGTCGTGGGGTCCTGGAAGAGGGATTTCTGAGTTGGGGACCAACAAGTGACAATACGACTTGTTGTTTCTCACAACGGGTCATTCCATGTCCTGTTGGTTCCTAAAGGACCAAATAGGGCTGACAACGACTGACATAATGAGTCGTTGGAGCTGACCACGACTCATTGTCTCAGTCGTTCTGAGGCAACTTTTTTGGTTTTCTTTTGGATTTTTCTTACAAGGTCTGAGTTTGGTTTAGAAAAGTTTTGGAGTGTTACACATATGAAAACCTCTATTTTCTATTATAAGTGCTCAACTGTTGCAAGAAAACTCTTTCATTCACAAAGCCCTATTTATGTTTTTCCTTAGCCGTCGTATACCTGTTAGGAAAGTCAATTCCTAACTTTTGCTTGCAGAAGGAAAGTCAATCTTTTCCTTTTCTTGTTCTCCTCTTGTGATATTTGCTTCCTTGTTAAACTCAATTGTGTTTTCCTTTTAAGTGCTTTCCTTATTGACTAAGGGCAATGCATGCCACCTGTGCTTCACACGGATCCCTTATTCACTAAAGTCAACACATGCCACCTGTGCATCTGGATTGATATCTTGCTATCCATGGCAGTGTGAATCAGGAGTTGCACCTAGTCCATCTTGTTATGCAATATAGTCCTGGAATACTTTGTCAATCATCAAGACATTAATATGCAACAAATTCCCCCTTTTTGATGATGAGAAAAACCCTGATATGTAATTTTTTCAAAAATAAATANCTGGAATACTTTGTCAATCATCAAGACATTAATATGCAACAAATTCCCCCTTTTTGATGATGAGAAAAACCCTGATCGGCCCAAAATTCTCGCCTTCCCCCTTTTGACATCATTGACAAGACATAAAACAACAACATTTAGCAGACGCAAAAGAGAAATAACCCATGGCCACTGGGTAAACACTGATCAGAACAAGCCTTAAATAACAAAAGTACAAAAAGAAGAGATGATATGATCTATCTAAGAGGCACAAGATCAGACATATATCAAGAAAAGATCAATATGAGACCAACACCATTCTCAAACATATATTATGAAAGTTATCAACAACACACAACCAAAAGGAAATAGGTTAAGCAACAAAAGAAACTGAACAAACTAATAAGAAGTATCAACAAGACAACCAAGCAAAAGAGGCACGGAAGAGGGCTAAGGTTTCTCCATTAAGGATAGAAGTTTGTCAAATCGACTGTTGTGCAAGGTTTGCTCAAGAATGAGTAAATCTTTAAGGGAAGAAATCTCATCATTAGCCGCAGAAACATCTCACTTAAGCTGGGCATTTTCATTGTCCAATTCATACACTCTAGCATTAGCCAATTTGAGATCAAGAAGCATTTGACCAACCGGTCCTTTCCCTTTTGTACCGGTACAAGTTGCACCAGTTCCCACTCCTCCAACGTTTTGAAATCAACAAATCCATATTAGACCCCATCTTTCCAGTAGAAAATGTGATGTGCCTCAAAAACCTTAGTCAAAAAGAAGCCATAAGCAAGCCCATGAAATCCCCTGGCAGGGTCAGTCACCC
This sequence comes from Datura stramonium, assembly GCA_018107945.1. NCBI lineage: Eukaryota > Viridiplantae > Streptophyta > Magnoliopsida > Solanales > Solanaceae > Datura > Datura stramonium. The sequence goes on along the minus strand of JACEIK010006644.1, from coordinate 13,303 downwards.
TAGCAATGTAGTGTAACATCAAAAAAGGAAGATTAAACTTGTGTTGGTCATCAATGGCACCCATAAGCCCCAAATCATGGTAGGAAGCTTCATGAAGGCGCTCAGTACGAGGAAGTAGACATTTTTTGACTAGTTCAAACAATAGCTTATGATCAGGGCCCATCTCCCCTTTCAACACGCGACGAGGTCCAGTAGTGACCTTTCCTTCGGTGAACCTAGTACTGAGAGCACCATATTTGGGCCTGGGAACTTCATATGAATCATATCTAACACAAGGAATCACTAAAATATCACCTAACTTCTTCGCGTCAAGAGTAACAGCAACCCCATTCACCATGGATTTGATCTCTCCATCACGTACCACCTCCAAATTCGTATAGAACTGAACTACCTCAAGATCATGAACCTGTGGAAGAGAACAAAGAAACAGATGAGTCCATATTTGAAACCCTAACTTTGAAATCATCCTAGCCATTCCTAGGTTTGAGCAATCGATTGATCAATAACTCTTCCCTTCAACACCTTTTGACAACCAAAATAATTTTCCTTCCCCATGGAAAGGAATTTTTCCATGTTCTTACTGGAGTCCCATCGAGGGAGCAAGATCTAAGGCGGAGGCACTCCCCTTGTGCTTCTTTGGAACAAGTTCTTCCGGGTCTGAATCATGCTCATCACTACTATCAAGTTGCACGACAGTAGGGGAAGAAGTAGCATCTGATTTCTTAGGCAAGCCCTGTGTTCTTCTAGCAGAGGCGGCAGCCTTCTGGTCCTTTTTTACAAATGCAGACCTGGTTTGATGCTTTGGAAGAGGAGAGGGTTTCACCGCCAAGTGCTTGCAAGCACAAGAGGTGGAATAGTTTTGAGGCATGCATATTTGGTACTCTGGGGCATGTCATCCTAGTCGTCCTAAGAGTGTTTGACCCCTCCCATTTAAGATGTCGTGGGTGGAGAGCCCATACCCATGCCTTGGGGAATATCAGAAGGAATAGGAGTAGGGGTAGACAAAAGAGAGACTAGGGCAGGGTTGGAGGTGGGTATTGTACCAGGTACTATTGCAGGTTTCCCCTGAGTGGATGCAGGGTCAGCAAGGGTAGTGATGGAGGAGGAAACCGTGGAAAAGGTTCAAAGAAAATGAAAAGAGAAGAAAAATTCGACCAGGAGGAGGCAAATCAGGAGAGATAGATGAAGAGAATGAAATATGATCAACTACCTAGGGACTATAAGTAGCCGCCTAAGGAAGTGGAATAGGTGGAGGAGTAATGGGGATGGGACGTAAAAGGAAGGAACCATTTTCAAGGAATGGCAGTTGTCAAACTTTGGGCAGGAAGAGGAGTAATGATGCATGTTTTGCCCTTTTTTTAAAAACAAAACACGAACATACTCAATGGATGAGAAAATATAGAACAGGTTCAAGTGAAGAGAGGTTGTTGTGGCATCAATAACTTCAACATATATGAGGGTGTATATGTACATACTATTTGACCGTCAGAAGAACAAGTCATCATTGCAATCTTTTCTTGTACATGGTCCAAACTATAGCAGCATAGAAAGTAGGAGTCACATCATCCCTACTTGTACCCACGTTGTAGCCTGCCTGAGGTGTGATCCTGATAAAAGGAACAAGACTGGATTAAAATTCAAAATACAAAATACCAAATTAGCATGACAATAAACAATTTTCTAGTCAAAAGGTGAGAGAAGGAAAATCAAGAGACACATATTTAGTTGAGTCGGAGGAGTCCAAGTTCCACACGAATTTTTTAAAATTCTTCTCTTCCTAGGGCCATGGTAAATATGTTATCCACCTGATCCTAAGTCTTGAAAAATTCCATCAGGATATGACCTTTTTCCATATTATCTCTCAGGAAATGGTGACGTACATTAATGTGCTTTGTTCTTTTGTGGTGGACCGGGTTCATTGCCATGTTTATGGCACTGACATTGTCACATAGAATTGGTATTGTATCCATGTGGATACCATAATCTTCCAATTGTTATCTGATCCATAACACATGGGTACATGATGATGCAGCTGTGACATACTCAGCTTCTGCGGTAGATAGAGCCATTGAATTTTGCTTCTTGGTTGCCCAAGATATCAAGCATGGTCCCAAGAAGTATTCCATTCCAGATGTGCTTTTTTTCGACCAAGAAACTAGCATAGTCTGCATCTGCGTAGCTAATGAGTTTGAAGGAATCACTGATTGGATACCAAAGAACCAGGTTTATTGATCCTTTAAGATACCTCAAAATGTGTTTTACTACTTTCAGATGAGATTCTTTTGGATTTTTTTGGAACCTTGCACATAAGACCACACTGAACACAATGTCTGGCCTACTTGTTGTTAGATATAATAGAGACCCAATCATCCTTCAATACTTGGTCTCCTCAACTCTTGGACCAGGTTCATCAACATCTAGACAAGTGGTAGTCGCAATGGGTGTATCATTTACTTTGGAGTTCTCCATGTCATATTTGATTAGCAATTCCTTAATGTACTTCTGCTGATGGATTGAAGTTCTTTCTATGGTTTGCTGGATCTATAATCCTAAAAAATAGATCAACTCTCCCATCATGCTCATTTCAAACTCATTATTCATAAGCTTTGCAAATTCATCACATAGAATCTAGTTTGTGGCACCAAAAATGATGTCATCGACATAAACCTATACAATAAGAATATTTTTGTCTCGTCTTCTCAGAAATAAGGTTTTCTCGACCTTCCTTCTGTTGTACCCATGGCCCAAGAGGAAATTTGAGAGTATGTCGTACCATGCTCTTGGGGCTTGTTTAAGTCCATACAAGACTTTATTTAAATTGTACACATGATTGGGAAACTTGTGATCTTCAAATCCTGGAGGTTGCTTCACATATACTTCTTCCTACAAAAGACCATTCAAGAAGGCTCTCTTAACATCCATCTGTAATAGTTTGAATCTCATATAGGAAACATAGGCAATGAGTATTCTTATGGCCTCTATCTGTGCTACAGGAGTAAATGTTTCATCATAATCTATGTAGTCTTTTTTATTGTATCCTTGGACTTCTAATCTAGCCATATTCCTGACAATGATCCCTTGATTGTCAAGTTTGTTTCTAAATACCCATCTGGTTCCTATAACTATTCTATTGTCAGGTTAAGGAACCAAGTTCCACATATTTCTACGCTCAAATTATTCCAGTTCTTTTTGCACGACCATGATCCAGTCTGTATCTAGCAAGGGTTCCTTGACATTTTTTGGCTCAATCATAGATAAGTAGGCTGAAAATGCACACATGTTTCTTAACCTGGACCGAGTCTATATTCCAGTATCTAATGGAGAAAGTATATTATGAATTGGATGGGAACTTTTATGCTTCCAGTGACCTGCTTATATCTCTTGGTGTTCTGTTGCCTGAGCGGAACCAAGTTCATCTCCTGAAGAGTTTATACTGGTTGTGGGTTCTGGTGCTTCGACAGTATCTCTTGGTGCCACATTAGGACTGACTCCTTGTTCAGATGATTTCACTGTATGAATGTTTAGCATCTTATCATGAGTACCTTCATCCTGTGTGCCTGGTTCCCCCTCAAGGTTTGTACTTGGTGCCATACCAATCTCCTCTATATCCTCATGAGCACTTCTATTGCATGCTTCCCTCTGTTCATCGAAGATCACATGAACACTTTCTTCAACACAGTTCGTTCTCTGGCTATCAACATCATTCTTTCCATGTCCTCCAAGGTTCTGTTCCTTCTTTCCACTACTTCATTTTTTTGTGGAGATTTTGGGGCGGAGAAGTTATGGTCAATGCTTGAGTCTGCACAATATTCAAGAAATTTTGACTTGTCAAACTTAGTTCCGTAGTCTGACTAATGCTTCCTAGTACATGATTTAGTGTCTTCTGGACCTTTTTTGGAAAATATAGAGAATACATCAAATGTTTCATCTTTGAAAGCCAAGAACAATGTCCATGTAAACCTGGTATAGTCATCTATAATAACAAACACATATCGTTTGCCTCCTCTACTTTTTACCCTCATTCGATCACACAAGTCCATGTGAATAAGTTAAAGGCATCTGGTAGTGCTGAGTACCTTTTTGGGTTTGAAAGATGATCTCACGTGTTTTTCTTTTGCGCAGGCATCACAGATCAAACTGTCTTTGAACTTGGTTTTAGGAAGATCGAGTACCAGTTCCTTTCCTACAAGCTTATTCAGATGAGAGAAGCTAGCATGACCTATACGTCTGTGCCAAAGTAAAGAACTATCCATTAATGCACTCAAGTAGGAAATTTCCTCCCCCATGGGATCCATAATATTTTCCTTATACACATTTTTATACTCTGCCCTTTGAGAACCAGGTTCCCTGTATTCGGACTGGTGACTTGCAATCTGCTGACATAAATAAGACAGAATTCCCCTTATCACATATTTGAGAAATACTCGGCAGATTGTGTTTCAAGGCCCTCATGTAATACACGTTGCGATTGCTTGTGACATAGATCTTCTAACTTTTCCTATTCCAATAATTTCACCCTTTTTTCCACGCCCAAAGGCTACATTTCCACCTTTGTGACTAGTAAGTGAGAGAAAGTTTTCCACTATTCCTGTCATGTGCCTGGAGCATGCACTGTCCATGTACCAGGTTCCTTTCTTTGCTCTCACTTTCACCTACACAAATAGTCAAAGGTTAGATTTGGGTACCTAGACAAGCTTGGGTCCCTTTCCATTTTTGAATGGATGAATTAAATTTCTTTTAGCCCAGTGTAGCAAAATCATTTTCTGTTAATTTTCAGGTTTTTTATTTTGTTTCATCAGTCAATAACCTAGATTTTACATGTTCAAAATTTTTCTTTGTAGCACTTTGCTTGATTAAGCATTGTTCTTGATAATGTCATGGCAACCCACAATGAGAACAAAAAGTATTATGCAATTTAGGTATGTCGTTTGAGCTATATGTTCCATCTTTGTATCCCGGTCCTTGTCCTTTTCTAGGGTGCTTTTCATGCATGGAGATTAGAAATTCAGAAGATTTTGTCCATTTTAAAGCTTTCCAATTCAACTTTGTTTATATTCAAGGTCTTTTGAAGCCTCTGGACCTCAGAATTCAAGGTTTGGGATTCTAAGGTGAGTTTCTTTATGTTTTCCCCTTTTTCATGATTTTTTTTAAGTATTTCCACACACTCATCTGCGTTTTTTAACAACTCCATTTTTCCTTCTTCTTGGTTGTTATTATCTTTCTTAAGAGATGCGAATGCATTCATTATCTATTCCTTTTCGATGGACATAGTGTTCAACTCATCTATGAGAACAAGTGATAATGATTCCAGCTTCTTTTGAGAATAGGTTTTAATTTTTGAACTGAGTTGCAAAAAGCTTACCTCGCTTTTAGCATCTTCCATGTCTGACTCCATATCAGCCATTAGAGCTAGCACATCTTCATCATCTGAGTCATTCATATCCAAGAGAGAACAATCATCTTGTTCAGTAGCTCCTTCATATTCCTCCTCGAAGTGTCTCCTATAGCAGCTAGAGCTCGCTTTACTACACTGTCTGCTTCTTTTGTGGTAAGTCTTCTATTGGGGATCTGAAATTGATCCTTCTTCACTTCCTTAGATTTTTCAGCCAGATTTCTCTTGTGTTCTAGCTCCCATTGTGGACATTACTTTATGAAGTGGCCATGTTCACCACATTTGTGACAAATCAAATCTCGAAGATTTTTGTCGAATGATTTTGAAGCATTCTTCTTTTGAGTATTAAACTCTTTCTTAATGATTCGTTGGAATCTTCGAGTAAGCAGGACCATGTTGTCATCTTCAACTGTAGTCTTGAGGACTGGGTTCTTTTCTTTATGAGAACTGGAGAATTCCTTATCTTGAGACTTCTTGAGCTCATAGGTTTTTAAGTTTCCTATCAAATCATCCATAGTTAGAGTGTCAAGATCTCTTACTTCAGAAATAGCTTCCACTTTACTTACCCAGGATTCAGGAAGAACACTTAGAAGCTTCCTTACCGTCTTTTTTGTGGTAATGACTTCACCTAAAGAGTACATCTCATTGACAATAGATGAAAATCAAGTGTGCATGTCATGGATAGATTCCTCCTCCTTCATTCTAAACAACTCATATTGACAATTTAACCTATCAATTTTAGACTTCTTCACATGGATCGTTCCTTCATGAGAAGTCTAGAGAGCATCCTAGATTTTCTTTGTGCTAGTGCAAGAATAAATTCGATTATATTCATCAGGACCAAATCCTCAACCTAGAATCTTGTTTGCCTTTGCATTGATATCAACTGCCAATTTTTCTTTCTTCGAATACTCCAATCTTCCTTTTGGAATTTGTGTTTTTTAATCTTCAGCTAGTTTCATGGGGATGGTGATAACGCTCAAACCACACTTCTAACTGAAGTATGAAGTGGACACTGTCAACAAAGAACCCAACTTAGAGGTTGGGGTCGATCCCACAGGGAATATGGAAGATCTAGATTACAGCCGGTAAGTGAACTTGTATGATAGTTACTTCACAATTAGGAGGATTCTAATAATAATCAATAGTAAAAACAAAGCAGTTGTCAAGAATATGGTTGTGAATCAATAATTAAAGGATAACTAGGGTTTGTGTTCCCCATGGATTCATAACAGCTTTAGGTATACACTCGTGATCTTCACCAATACTTACTTACAGAACTGATAACTTAGGTTCATTCAAATGATCGACCAATCCCTATTGAATGGCTATACTCAATTACTCGACCAAGTCTCATGAGCGTTTTCAAACTAACCATTATCACTAAGTTCCAGATATAACTATCCTGTGACCACAACTCAAGTTAATACAATGATCATCAAGAACAAGGCTCTGTCGTAATTCTCTTTTCCTAATCTCTACCTCTTCGACCAAACCAAGTAAAGAATTCAGGAACTTTCTAACGTTGTACAACGCTAAGAATCATTAAAGCATGAAGATAATACAATATAAGTAATTAGTATTGGTTTTAGAATCACATTGTGAAACACTAGATTGTTAATCCACCATGCTTCCCACAACCCTAGCTATGGAGGTTTTAGCCTCTCATAGTTGCAAGGTTGTGAAGTGTGTTCATGATTAACGACATAATAACAATACTTACAAATATGATTGAAAAAAACTCTTCCTTTAATTAATCCGTAAAATCTTGAAGAACAAGTAGCAAGAACAATATGAATTCAAGAAAAGGTTGATCACAAGGTTCAACCAACTCAATTCTTTCTTTCAAAGATGTAAAATTGTCTACGACAATGCTTTCCAACTAAAACTAATTCTTCTCAATGTCGCTTCTGAAAAATAAAACATAAAGCGTATTTATATAGACATAAGAATCCTTTTCCTAGTCTAATAGGGAGATTTTCCATATTTGGTGCCGACCTCATCGCGGATCATCCTATGACTTGTAGGATCATCCTATGGTCCATGGGAGCATCTTGTGGTTTGGATTGTTGGCTGAGTTTTGGCTAAGTGTCAAGCCAAGGTACGATTTGTACCTCCTTCCTACGACTCGTACCAGGCTCCCATGGCTTGATTATGAATCTTTGCAATTTGTTTGAAGTTCACCACGACCGGTATGGTACGACTCATACCAAGCTCTCACGAGTCGTGGTATCCTCTCGTACTGAGAATCAGCCTTTTTTGCAATTCTTCCGGAGTTCATCACGACTGCCTTACCACGACTCGTACAAGCTTGGTACGATCTATGGCAAGACTCATAGGTTCATTCTTCCAGCTTCAACCTTCTTCTTCTTATCACGGCCATCAGTACAACTCGTAGGTCCATCTTACGGATCGTACTGTGGACTACATTTTTGCCCCTTTTTTGCACACTTTTAGCTTTCTTTTGCAAATTTACGCTCCAACACCCATTTATTCTGAAATCAAAGGAAAAGTCCCTCATATCCACATGAATACACCTAAGTCCATGCCATTTTCTTAGTTTTGAGCGTCAATAGTGCTGTAAATCACAGCACATCAACACCCTCAACTTATGACTTTTGAATATCCTCAGGCAAAGAAAAAGAAAAACTAAACACGATGCTTAACTAGAAAATATACTTAAGATACTATAAGCAATACTCAAATAATTTTTTGCACTTTCAATATACACTCTATTGACCCTTCCTCATAGAACATCATCACCTAATGCATTACAAGCAACATCAACAAGACATGTCATCTAGCTATCAACAGGCAATCAAGTCTTCACCAATATTTTTCACACAGACCAATGGTAAAAGAAAACATAACCCATGTACCCTCACACAAATGAAGTCCCCACTCAGATATGAAGTATCAAACACAACATAGGACTAGGCAAGTGAAGCACTCACTCTCACAAGGAAGTTTGCAAGTATTATGTATCAGATACCATAGGCTTGCCCTTATTTTCTCTGCTTTGGTTTGTCAGATGGTCAAGTTAGGATCACTATAGGACTTGATATGGCTTGTAATATAGACTAAGGGCTGTACCTAATAAAGATGAGTGATTTTATGAGTGACTATCCCTTCCTTGGCACTATATACATTAGCTACACCATTTACCTATTGCACCCTTCACTCTTTCGTTTTCCTTTCTTCCCTTTTACCGCATTTTAAGAATATTTGCATGGGTGAGGTGATTTTTCGCATTTTTAAAACAACTTCAAGCTCTATTGAATTTTTCTTTTTCAAGATTCTCAATATTTTCATCTCTTTTACTTTTCCACCTCACCACACCTCATTTTTCACCATATTTTCTTTTTTCTCTTCTCTTCTTTTCTTTTCCTTTCTCCCTCTCCCACCATTTATGCATCCCTACTCTAGCCACCCTCAACTTAAGTATTTTGCTTATGTTGAGGTTCACAATATCCAAGAAAGGACCAGGGCCAAAACAGGTTCATTATAAACAAATGGGTACGGTTAACAGGTGAATCAAAGAAATATGGTCTATTAACGCTCAAACTTGGGATCATGGGATTCATGAAAATTTGGTAGGGAAATATAGGCTAAACGTGAGCTAAAACAAAAGCGGTCTATGATCATATCCTAAACAACCGGCCTTAACCTATGCAGAGGCCAACCAGGCAAGTTCTAGATCCTCAACAACATACTGCATTGAATATTAAAACCTCACTCACACATAGTACATGAACTATTTTTACTTCACGTGTCTGGTTCATACATGGATTAACAAGAATAACTATTATTAATAACCAAATGACATAAAAATATCCATAGAAATCATGCATGTTGTCACAAATACATAGAAAATTTTTTGAACAGGGTCAATTTTTCAAAAAAATTAAAAACAAAACTAGTGCATTTATATTGGTTGAGTATTCCTAAGTTACTTTCTAATCAAACAAAAATCAGAACTAAAAAAATTCTAACATATGTCGGTTCTACTAGATAGCATGCCTGAGGGAAAAGAAGAACGACAAGAAAAACCCTCAGATGACCAAAATTTCCAAAAATACAAGTACACCCCCTCCTCCTTTTGAAAAAGTGAGCTTCGCCGCCGAAGCATAAGATATAAGCATGTAGGGAAGAGAACATACCTGTGGCGCTCTAGGCACTCCTGTCATCTTACGAAGGTGGTACCTTCGCGGTAGTAGTGGCGCTAGCGGTGGCCAGTGTGCTCAATTGTGTAACAATAGGGGGAGTAGTTCCCCCCTCAGTAATTGTGGCCGCTTGATCAACCTCTGTAGTAGCTGGGGCTAAATGTGGCTCACCCGAAGTGTCATGGCCACTGGAAAGCTTGGGCTGAGCTGTGGTGGAGCTTTCTGCTCCTCTAACTCTCTCATGCATCTCAGACATATGTGTTGTATGAGTCTGCATGCTCTCTATTCTGGCCCGCTTTCTTTCTTTCTTCTCTCTCTTTTTCTTCTTCTTTGGACTCTCCTCTCTGGCCTCCTCAGTAGCTTTCTTCTTACCCTTCTTAGAAGTCGTGGACGGCTCCCAATATGTTGCTAAATCAATATCTTCATCAAGCTCGGCATCTAGGTCCGAAAGAGTGGGGGATGCTATAACTGTTGGTTGTCGTGATGACAACTCAACTACTTGGCTCCGAAGAGCTCCTACCTCCGCACGAAGACTGCTAGTTTCTATTTGCTCTACTATCCTCATGTTAAATCTGCTCTCAAAGCTGTCTAGGAGGATATGTAGGGCCTGAGCTGCTGCATCTATCTCGGACTTGACCCATGGCTTTACATTTTCCATCATGGCCTGAATTTTGCGCTCTGCCATGGTCAATCGCTTGGCCAGCTTCTGAACGAAGTCCTGTGGTACCAAGATGTGCCCTACTGGTGCTGGAGTCTGTGAGTTATACAATGGTGCAGCTGAGGTGCTAGGAGCTATATCAAGGTGACCGGCATCTGTAGACGGTGTCTCACTCTATTCCTGGGTGGTGGGGACATTTACCTGTGCATCCCCTGCTGGCTGAGATGCCGGTATGGTTGTAGGAAGTCTAGATCTTCTTACTGGGTTCATCTCATCCCGGATAAGGCCTATGTCTGCAATCCTCTGCCCCCAATCAATCGCTCATCACCCCTTTGAACTCTCGCCTCCCTGCATAAACTAAATACAAGGCTCGGGAATGGTATAGTAGTGCTTACTCCCACTGCACATTCTTGTATCTCAGTAGCTATGATCCTCGAAATATTAAGGGGGTAACGAGACATGATTCATGCCACCAAAGCTTCCCTATCAGCACTTAGTGTGTTGTCATTGACTGTGGGTGCTAAACGATGTCGTACCAGTGTCCAGAAGGCTTATGAAGTTCAAAGAGTTCTTTTTTACCTGCTTTCCCCCTGTGACCCACTCAACGTCTTCTTTTTTCTCAGCAATTACTCCAGCTAACCACTCCAGCTGCCTTCGTTGTTATGGCACATTCAGCTGTCTGATCTGTTTCATGGCCTCAACCCTGTAGTCATATTCTGGCATCACCCTTGTAGGTCTGAACTAAGGTCCATATAACATTTGAGCGATACTCCGCTCAGATACATCTACTACTCAACCTTGGACCAGAACACTCTCTAGACAAGGCTGATCCTTTATCTTTTGCCCCTCTTTTGCTTTCACCTCCATTGTGGCCAGATAGTTGGCGTAGAACTCCCTGACGATTTTATCTGTGTATTGTGTAGGAGTATTGTCCATCCATTCGAACCCATAGAAGCTAAAAATGTGCTTCATCTCCTCAACTTCATTCAAAGAATTCGTGAGGATCCGCGGTTCTTCTTGAATACTTCTTCTTGGTTGATTCTTGGCAGTGAGAGAGATGCCTTGTTCATAGATTTCTTTGGACCCTGGCACTCTCCACCGCATTGTTCTATTTTCTCTGGATGGGGTCTGCTCATGTGCAACCACAAGGGCCTCCTCCTCCACTTCTTCACTACTGCTCTCCGCTTCATTTTGGGTCTCTTCTGACCCTTCTTCAGTGTTGGAGTCGATTTTCGGCCTTTGTTGTTCCTCTCTAACTCCCTCTTCAGACTGGGGAGCTTGAGCAGGGGTGGCCGTGGTTGCTTCAGTTTGGGCCATTGTGTTTGCCCTAGTGGTCCTTGTTTCCTCTATGTTTGAAACACTAGGTGCATGCTCTTCTTTATCAGATTCAAACTCCGATGATACTATTCTTAGCTTCCTCTGGGCCTTTGATTTATCAGCTTTGCGTTTGAAAGTCATTGTACTTGAAGAGAAAGATGTTAGTTGTCCATTTGTGAAAAAGAAAAATCAGATAAGAGAAGTTCAGAATCTCATCATGGGTCCTCATTACGAGTCGTACCATGAGAAGTCTCGGTGGTGCCTTACGACTCGCAGGTACGACTCGTACCATGAAGGTACGGTTCGTACCTTGAGTTTTTTGATGAAGTCCTATTGCTAGTAAATCTCTGTTTTTCACCACGACTCGTGGTACGGCCCATAGGTCAATTCCACGAGTCGTAGGGTGGACTTATCAGACAAGCTTTTTCAATTTGGTGGTACGAGCACTTAGTACGGCTTGTAGTATCAACCTACGACCCGTACTGTGCTTCGTACCCTTTTCAGACCTCATTCACGATTATTTGTTCAGGTGTGTAGGTGTTTGTTTTGCCCAATTTTGGGTACTCAGATTTCCCCCAGGTCTAGGCATATCATAGACTCCATTTTAACACTACCCAAACCTCCCCCTTTTTTTACCATTACCCGTAACTTCATTTAAGTGTTCAAAGGCCAAAGTTCAACAATTTTTCTAGTGGGGTTTCCAATCAAACTCCAATGCATTAACCCTTTTTGTTTGTTTTTGCTTTAAAGCTTGGTTTACATAATCAGTGATTCTCATGGGTTTTGATGCCCTTAAGTTCACTTCCAAAGTATTTAGAATTTGCAATGTAAAACACTTACTTGATTGTGTCTTTGTTCAACTGGGTATCACTGTGTAGGGTTGGCCGAACTTGGATTGAGCAAACACTTGCTCGATTGCTTGTTGGTTGTTGAGTTACGGGTTGTGGGGGAGTGAGTTTAACGTTTTGATCTTGAGTGCTTAGCATGGGAGAGGGGTGGATTTGATTTAGATAGCTTTGGGCCAAATCAAACAAATCTGGGCCGAGTCGGGTATAAGTGGTATTTTTGACCCATCACGACTCGTGCCATGAGTCATAAGAGGTACCTACGATTCATCCCCTGACTCGTAGTGACTTTAACATAAAGAACTTACCTGGTGACCTACGATTCAATCCTAAGACTCGTAAAATTGAGGTACGACATGTAGGATGAACCGTAGGCCTGACTTTTGCTTTGAGTTTTCTCTGCTTCTCACCACGCCTACTGCTACGGCTCGTAGGACCTTATCACAGGTCGTACTGAGAGTTTGTAGCAGCTGATTTTTCAGCCACCTGTTTTTGTTTCCCTACACATTGAGCACACATTAGTTCAATAACTTGGGTTTCCTCCCAAGAAGCACTTGATTTAACATCGCGGCACGATGCAGGTGGTCTGGTTACTCAGATTTCACCAAACCACCACTTGGGTTGCCTCCCAAGAAGCACTTGATTTAACGTTGCGGCACGACGCAAGTCTCTTGACTACTTAGAATTCATCAAGTGACTCATACTCATCCTCTAGTGCTGAGATCAGACTAAATTCCTTCAGTTGCTTCATGGTCCGGCAGATGTTGAAAGTGACCTCTTCTTTTTTTAGTCTGAACTTCAGCAGACCCACTTCCACATCTACTAGATCTCTCCCAGTGGCAAGGAATGGTCTCCCCAAAATGATGGGGACCTCATAATCGACCTTGCAATCCAAAATCACGAAGTCTGCTGGGAATATGAACTTGTC
>JACEIK010006643.1:70158-86887 GCA_018107945.1 Datura stramonium | reverse complement strand
CTGGCAGTGCCGACGAGACTCTAACGTAACATAGATAGGATCTGCAAATTGCCGATTGTATGCCGGACTAAAACAGAACACTGAGATACAAGGATTAATCGACAACACACTGGCATTTCGCCAGTCTCAACTCGTAGAACATTGGTGTAATGTCTGTCTAGGGTAGTGGCCTGAAGCCCGGTGTTTCACAGGGCCTGACCGACGGCTCACCAGTGATCACCTGGCAATGAAATTCTTCCCAGACTAATTAAAATGGAAAAACATTCAGATTCAAAACTCACCCACTCAACATAGCCACAACAAAGAAAATAAAAGTGACAATTTACCCTTAAGAAAGACGTCACTCCATCTATCATCAGGCAAATTTTGCAATTTAAGTAGCCATTGCGCTACTCAAACTTCACCCCAACTAACATCCACTACATTAATAAGTAATAATTTTTTCATGAAGAATACCCACATTAGCATTAAACATTATAACACTACCCCCACATACCCGCAGAATGAATAATAACAAAGTACCACAAGCACAATCATAGGGGTAATGGGGAAACATGTGTGGGGACATTTCAATTCTCAATATGTCAAATGTAATTCATATTTTACCAATAAATGATTAAAAATATAGGAAGAGAGGCATACCAAATGGATTTGAACTAAAAAAGAGGAAAATAATCAAAGCTTGCACAAAAGAGCTCCACAAAATTTTTTCTTTCCTTAGTATATTTGAGAATACAGTGAGAAGTGATGAAAATGGGAAATGAAGTGTGGGTTTTATAGGAGAGGAGTGAAGGGGATTGGTAGGTTAAAATGTAGGTTCAATAGTGGGAATGTGGAAAGGTGGTGTATGGGGAAGTGAAAAAGGTGTAATGGGGAAGTAGAAATGTCACGATCCGGACTTAGGGCCAGATCAAGACATGGGACAAAGAACCCCGAGAGACTCCAAGTCGACACATGGCATGAACATGACATTTAAATCTTAACATAATCATACGGAAGTCTAACATATATAAGATAGCGGATGTCTGAAAATCTCACAACATCTGAACATCTGAATACATAACACAAGTCTGAAGCTGAATACATTCTATGTCTGATAAGCCTCTACTACTGATGAGTTGATGGGACAAAACCCCAACTAACTCACTAAAGTTTGAAACTAAAAATACTGAATGTAACTGATAAGAAGGGCCCTCGAAAGATGAGTACTTTCCAACTCTGACTGGGAGATGTTGACACCGATGATCTGGCTAGCGGCGGGACTGAGCCTAAATTTCTTAGCCTGTATCATGAAATGATACATCATAGAGTATGCGATGAATATGTGGAATGCACTAAGTATGAAAGATAAGTAAACTTGCTAAGTATGTAAAATCATACATCATGCATATCACAAACATTTCATCATAAGAGTTTAAAAGTAGGGCTTCCATGCTATTATCTGAAAACATGACTTAAACATAACTGAATATCATAATTGAATCGAATGACCCAAAGCTGAAAACTGATAATCATAAGTAAAACTAAACATTTGGGTCAAACTTGCTGAAAACATAATATCTTAACTAATTAACATGCATAACTGAAATCATGAGGAACAATGGGAGATTCATCATATAACCAATATTATCACGATAGAGCTTACGTGGTCCCCACTATTACACTCAAGTGGGCAGAGCGTCCAAACCTTTCTAGGGCTAAGGACGCTACCATGATATTGATATAAAGTTGAAGGCCCTTCGGGGGCAGGGGAAGCTCAAAAGGGAGGTCCCAAATAATCTTATCATACCTATGTTGGCACGTTGCTCTAAGGCAAAGGGTTGACTAACCCTTAGCCTACTCTGTGCTAGACACTACTCCCAAAATATTCAAAGCTGACCATCGCCTTTCAACGAAGCTGACCATCGCCTAGTGACGAAGCTGAATCATAACATGACATACATATTCTGAAAACATAATATGAAGAGGCTTGGCTCAAACCATACCACAAGCTGAACATGAGTGGGAGTCTAGACTCCAAAACCATGTGGTAAGCTAATAACATGAAAGTTAGATAAATCCTAAAACATAATTGATCATATGGGCTTGCCCAATACTTCAGAATACTTGAAATGGACTTTGATTACTCAAAACGTGAGCATAAACATGGATAATTCGAAATCATACTTTCCTCATGAACACCTAATCATTACTAGAAGCATAGATACTAATCTCATCTTTTCATGAACTTCCATAGATGGACATTATATTTGTAAAACTTTTAAATCATAATTTATAATTTAAAACATTTTAAAACATTCCCATAAATCATAATTCAACATTATAAACATGCATAGAGAATACCCATGTTAGATACTTAGAGAATTCACAAGTTGGGTTAAAACCCCATAGATTCATCAACTTAGAAATCACATGAAATTGAAGAGGGATTGAGCATTGGAGTGGATGGATACACCAATTCATAACCCTAACATACCTGGGAAATTCTAATTACACAAACCTCTTGAATGCCCAAAGAAATATGGGGAAGAACTTGATGAATCCTAAGCCTCATCACCATTAGAAACTACTAGGCTTGCATGCATGGAGAGGAATAGGCTTAGAATGAGCTAAAACCTCTTAAAACACATTTGTCTGAGCTTAAAACAATGTAGTTTAGGTCTTAGGAACTTAGAAATTATGGAAAAGCCCTTAATAAATTCGCAGGAAAATACACACTGCCAGTCCCAACAAGGAACTGGACGACTCGTTGTCAAGGACCAAGACTTGTGGTCTACTCTCATTGCGAGCACTGAAAGCTTATCATCACTGGTCACCACGAGGGACACCACAACCCAACACATGACCTGGAATTGGCAGTGGTGGTGTTTGCATTGAAGATTTGGAGACACTATCTGTATTGGGTGCATATGGATATGTTTACGAACCACAAGATCCTACAGTATATGTTCACTCAGAAGGATTTAAATTTTTGACAAAGGTGATGGTTAGAGCTGCTCAAGAACTATTACACGAGTCTCCTTTATCATCTAGTCAAGGCCAATGCAGTATAGGATGCCCTCTGAAGGCTATCCATAGAGAGTAATTTCTCATGTGGAGAATGGAAGGAAGGAGTTGCTAAAGGATGTGCATCGGCTTTCACAGTAAGGGTTTTGCCTTGTTGACTCCACAGATGGTGGTGTTCTTGTACAAAATGTGTCAGAATCTTCTTTGGTGACTAAAGTCAAGGCGCTAGGCAATATGAGGATCATTTTTGGTAAAGTTGAAAGAAGTGGTTCAAAATCATAAGGTGGTGGTCTTCTCCCAAGGGGGATATGGTGTGCTTGGATACTAGGGTCATCTATGTGTTTCAGAGGCCAATGATTTATGATCATGGATGTTGCATGAGGTTTATGGTTGTCGATATTCCATACATCTAGGGGCCACCAAGATGTATCGTGACCTATGGGAATTCTATTGGTAGAGTGGCATGAGAAGGACATAGCGGAGTTTGTGGCTAAGTGTCCAAACTATCAACAAGTGAAAGTAGAGCATCGAAGACCTAGAGGTATGCTACCAAACATTAGTATCCCCACTTGGAAGTGGGAAGATATCACTATGGACATCATCACAGGGTTTCCTCGCACTCACCGATAATATGACTCTACATGGATGGTGGTGGATATATTGACCAAGATAGCTCATTTTGTACCAGTCAAAAGTACCGATTTAGTAGAGGACTATGCTAGATTGTAAATTTGAGAGTTAGTTTGGTTGCATGGACTTCTGTTTTCCATCATTTTGTATGGAGGTACTCAGTTTACCTCACAGTTTTAGAGATGATTTCAGAAGGGACTTGGTACTCAGATCAAGCTTAGCACAACTTTTCACCCAAAGATAGATGGTCAGCCCATGAGAACTATTCAAACTCTTGAGGACATGTTGAGAGCATGTGTGATTGACTTCAAGGGTAGTTGCGATAATCATTTACCTCTTTTTGAGTTTTCTTATAGCAAAAGTTACCACTCTAGTATCTAGATGACTCCATTTGAGGCTCTTTATGGGTGGAGAAGTAGATCACCTACTGGTTGGTTTGACGTAGGTGAACATACGTTGATAAGGCTAGACTCAGTTCATGAGGCTATGGAGAAAGTGCAGCAAGGGAGAGGCTAAAAACATAGCAGAGTCGTCAAAAATCCTATGTTGATACGAGAAGGAGGGAACTTGAGTTTTAAGTTGTTGATTGGGTTTTTTTGAAGGTGTCTCCCACGAAGGGAGTGATGCGGTTTAGAAAGAAAGGGAAGCTTAATCCCTGATATGTTTGTCTCTATAAGATTATTAAATGTGTTGGCAAGGATGCCTGTCTGGTTGAGCTATCAGCGGCGTTGGCTTCGGTATATCAAGTTTTTCATGTATCATTGTTAAAGAAGTGCATTGGTGATCTGACTTTGGTTGTCCGATAGAGATAATAGGTGTAAAGGATAACCTTAGCTAGGAGGAGGTTCCTGTTAAGATCCTTGATCGTTAGGTTCGGATGTTGAGGAACAAAGAAGTAGTTTCGGTGAAAGTCTTGTGGAGGAATCAGCTTGTTGAAGGAGCTACACGGGAGGCTAAAGTAGATATGATTGCTAGCTACCCGTATTTATTCCCTTTTAACTCAGTTCCAGCATGAGGTATCAGTTTCCTCCTTAGAACTCTATTCAATTTCATGTTTAGCTCATGTTTCTAAGTTTCTTTTATATCAATGCATGTATGTGTGATTCATGAATCCAGTTCAGTCATGTATCTCAGTGCGGAGTCAGTCACTCCATCAGTTTTCAACTCAGATGTTCAATGTTTGAGATTTCAGTTCCTTTCCCTAGCTTTTTAGTATGTTTACCTCACATTTGAGGATGACATTCCCAAGGGGGTGATATTGTAATACTGCGAAGGTTCCTAATACTAGATGAGAGAATTAGAAATGAGTTCAGCAGAAAAATCTACATTTTCTCCTTAGAACAACTCGTAGTACAATTCGTGGTGGGAAGTAATGGACTGTGGGAGGAGTCATGGTGGAATTCTAAAGTTTGATGGCCAAACCATGAGTCATGGTGCGTGGGTACGACTCGTGGTCAGGTGTCGTGGTGAGACACTGGGATGCCAGGGTTGGAAAGGACGGATCCTAGTACGACTCATTGTGGGAATCAATGAGTCATGATAAGGATCATCATTTCGAGGTTCTGTGTATGGAGGGGTTGTCACGTATGGTGGTATGACGGTGGTTGTAACCCGTGGAAAATTTCAAAGAAAATGAGAGTTGAGGCTTAGTGAAAACAAGTGGTGTTACGACCCGTGGTGACATGTATCGACTTGTTGTAGGGGCCTGTGATTTGATCCTCAGGAACTTTTCCTATGACCAGTGGTGACAATGGGAGGTGACCATGAGTCATCACTTCATGGTACCACTCGTGGTAAGAGTCGTGACGACTGACAATGTTTATTTTT
This sequence comes from Datura stramonium, assembly GCA_018107945.1. NCBI lineage: Eukaryota > Viridiplantae > Streptophyta > Magnoliopsida > Solanales > Solanaceae > Datura > Datura stramonium. The sequence continues at coordinate 81,424 of JACEIK010006643.1, read as the reverse complement.
CAAGATGTTCATTAAGGGTATTTTTGTAAATCCTAAGCTCCTAGGTCCTAACTACATCATTTTAATCCATGAAAGAAGTATATTAAGGGAGTTTAACATATTCTAATTCATTCAAGTCACATGCATGCAAGTTTAGAGGTTTTCCATTGAAGATCAAGCCTAGAATCCTCCAATACTCCTCTAAATCTCTTGGGCTTTCAAAGTAAAGTTGAGAATCAGTTTACCAAGGTATGTAGGGCATGAATGAGAGTTTTCTTTCACACTCATGCCCAAATTTCTCCTATGGGGTTTTAACCCAATTTTATGAAATTTTCTATGATTTAGTTATAGGTCAATTCCTTTAATGTTCCAAAGCATGTTTTAAGATCCATGGATAGATTTTATGTACTAATTGATTATAAATTCCGGATTTCAAATTTTAGAAAATTATGCCCATTTGTGCAAGTTCATGAAAAGTCAAGTTTATCATTATGATTTCAAGTATGATGAGATATCAATATGTATGTAGTGTTTACAAATGGCCCATGTATAAATCTATGGTTTTTTATCAATGAAGCCTACTTCGAGTATGCATGATTTTTATATTTGGGCAAGTCCACACAAGACAAGCATGTTTTATGATCTAGCCAACGCTAACAAGATCAAACGAGAGATATATGTTTTGGAGTCAAGACTCCTGAAATGTATAGATTCAAGTTATGGTTTAGAATTTTATTATATGAGCACTATACATATTTTGGGACTAGAGTCTACCACCGAGTAGGCCAGGGGTTGCAAGGTTCCCCGATCTCGTAAACTATGCACCAACATAAGTATATTTTGGGGCCTCTCATGAGAACGTTTTCTCCTGCCCAAGGGTACACCATGATATCAAACCTTACTTATCCTTTGACCTGGGAATTCTTAGGATGGTCCTCCTCCAAGTGGGCAAGACGTGGGATCATCATGCGCTCATACATGGTGGTTATCGGTTAGGAAGAGTCTCTCACTGTTCCTCATAATTTCAGTTATGCATGTTTGTGACATATGATATTATGTTTTAGCAGGTTTGAACCAATTTTTAGTTTATAAGATATTACTTATGATTTTAGTTATGGCAGGCCATATGGTTCGATTTTCATCTTTGGGTCATTCTACTGAGATATGAAAGTCAGTTTATGACTATACATGTTTTCAGATATCAGCATGTAGTCCTTACTCTCAAAATCTTATGATTTATATTATTTACATTATTTCAGTTTTACTCACTCAGCCTGCACTACTTACCTTACATACTGAGTACATTTCACGTACTGGCCGCATATTCTATGTTGTATCATTTCATGAAACAAGTCTGAGCGATCAGACTTAGCCGTACTGTCAGTTCTTCTTCCATATCTGTCCAACTTAGCCAGTGTTGGTGAATCCTCATCTTCTGAGGACATTTAGTTTAGTTTTTTATTTTTTTATTTCAGCTTCAGACTTTTATCGAGCTAGTTGAGGATGTTGTCCCATCAGCTCTTCAGTATTGTTAGAGGCTTTTCAGACAATAGGTAGAATCTCAACTTGCCAGTGTTGACTCTCTTTGTGTTCATTATGTATGCAAACTTCCGCTTATTCATGTTTAGTTTATTAGTTTCTATATAATGTAAGATCCTTGGCTATTATATTCATTCCATGGGTTAACTTGGTGCCTTTCGTGGTTCTAGGTTCCATGTCTCGGTTCGGACCTATGTTCAGGTCCTAACAATATATATGCAAGGTTTTTAAAGCTATAGTGTAATGCCTCAGAAGCTTAAAATCAATATCCGGGACTTAATTAAGAAAATCTGGAAAACTACAGAAAAGTTGCAGAACGACCAACCTGACGGGTCATTAAGGGACCCAACGACTCATAAGGTCAACCGTGAGAAGGATGCCAAGAATATGTTTTAGTGTCCTTAACGGACGACCCCACGAGTTGTTATTAGGCCCCATGACTCGTTAAGTCATCTGTTGCAAAGTTGGAGTTCAGATATTTGAGGAAATTACAATGTACTTGATGGGAGGTCACCACGATTCGTCATCGGCAGTAATGACTCGTTAGGTCCTTCATTTCTAGTCCCTTCTAACGTTCTAACCAGTGTACCTGACGAACGATAAGAAGAGTCGTTGTCAATCATGAAGACTCATCATGTGCCCGTCAGGAGTCAGTAGAAATTTTTCCAGTGAGCTTGACGAGAGAACCCAACGACTCGTTCGACCATGTAATGTTTCGTTAAGTCACCCATTAGGAGCACCTGACAGTTTTTCCCTGCGAATTTATAAGAGCTATTTAGTAATTTCATATTCTCCCAAGCATTAAACCATGTCGTTTAAGAACTAATTTCAAATGTTTTAGTGGGGAAAAGTGGTTCATCCCCTCATTATAATTCAAATCCTCAAAAGAACATCGTAGAATTCTCTCTCAGGGTATTTCAGAGCAAAGGCTAGGGATGAACTTTCCTCTTCAATTTTCAGTTAGATTCTCTAGGTTTCTTCGCCAGGTATGTGGGGTTTTAGCAATGGGATTGTCCTTACCTTGCGTCCCCAAAGCCCTCCTCAATTCTTCTATCAATTTAAGCCCTAAGCTTTCAAGTAGTATGTTACGTCTCTTTCATCTAGACGTGCATGCCCTCCTAGATCCAGGAGCTACTCTTTCATTTGTAACTCCATATGTTGCAGTCCAGTTTGGCATCAGTCCAGGGGTCCTATCAGAACCCTTCTTAGTTTCCACCCCAGTTGGCGAGTTAGTTAGAGCCAGCTGGGTGTATAGAAACTGCCTAGTCTTAGTCTTGAGTATAGTCATAACAGCTGATCTTGTAGAGCTAGGCATGGTCGACTTTAACCTTATTCTCTGCATGGATTGGTTACACTCCTTCTATGCCTTAGTTGATTGCAGAACTAGAGTTGTCAAATTCTAGTTTCCTACTGAGCCAGTTTTAGAATTGTTGGGCAGCAGTTTAGCGCCTAAGGGTAGGTTTATTTCCTTCCTTAAGGCCCAAAAACTCATTTCCAAGGAATGTTTATACCATCTGGTTCGGGTAAAGATTCCAACTTTGAGACCCCAACCATTCAGTTAGTTCCAATTGTCAGTGAATTCCCAGATGTATTTCCTTAAGATCTTCTTGGAGTTCCCCCTGAGCGGGAAATAGACTTCGGGATAGACTCCTTCCAGATACTCAGCCCATCTCCATCCCTCCTTACAGAATGGCTCCAACTGAGCTTAAGGAGTTGAAGGAGCATCTAAAAGATCTCCTTGACAAGGGTTTTATTAGACCTAACATCTCTCCCTGAGGTGCTTCAGTGCTATTCGTGCGTAAGAAGACGATACCCTCAGAATGTGCATAGATTACCATCAGCTGAACAAAGTCATAGTCAAGAACAGATATCCCCTACCTAAAATTGATGAATTGTTCGACTAGCTTCAGGGAGCCAGTTGTTTCTCCAAGATCGATCTCAAGTCAGGATACCATCAGTTAAGGGTCAGAGAGTGTGACATACCGAAGACAACATTCAAAACTCGATATGGTCACTATGAGTTTGTAGTGATGTCCTTTGGGTTAACAAACGCCCCAGCAGCCTTCATGGACCTAATGAACATGGTTTTCAAGCCTTACCTAGACATGTTTGTCATCGTATTTATCAACGGCATTCTGGTGTACTCCAGAAATGAGGAAGAGCATACCAATCACCTAAGGTTAGCATTGCACACTCTCAGAGATCGCCAACTATTCACCAAGTTCAGTAAGTGTGAATTCTGGTTGAAGTCCATGACCTTCTTTGGTCATGTGGTCTTAGGAGAAGGGATACAAGTAGATCCTCATAAAGTAGCAGCAATGAAGGATTGGCCCTGTTCTACTTCTCTGATAGAAATCAGGAGTTTTCTTTGCTTAGCAGGTTATTACCGACGGTTTGTGGAAGGTTTCTCCTCCATATCCTCTCCTTTGACCAAGTTAACCCAGAAGAAGGTAAAATTTCAGTGGTCGGATGAGTGTGAGAAGAGTTTTCTAGAGTTAAAGACTCGACTCACTACTTCTCCAGTTTTGACCCTGCTGGAAGGAATAGATAGGTTTGTAGTATATTGTGACACCTCTAGAGTTGGAATTGGAGTTAGCAGCGATAGTATTCGCATTAAAAATATGGAGACACTACTTATATGGAGCTCACATAGATGTGTTCACAGATCGCAAGAGTCTTTAGTACGTGTTCAGCCAAAAGGTGCTGAACCTCTAACAGAGAAGGTGGTTAGAGCTCCTGAAAGATTATGACATGAGTGTGTTGTATCACCCGGACAAGGCCAATGTGGTGGCTAACGCCCTAAGCAGGCGATCTATGGGAAGTGTAGCTCACTTTGAGGAAGGAAAAAGGGAGTTAGCAAAGGATGTTCACGGACTAGCCCGGTTAGGGGTGCAGCTAGTGGGCTCAGCCGAAGGTGGAGCAGTAGTACAAAGCGGTTCAGATTCATCCTTGGTAGTGGAAGTTAAGTCCAGACAAGATGAAGATCCAGTTCTACTTAAACTCAAGGAAGCGGTTCTCAGAAAAGAAGTTGATACTTTCTCCCAAGGGGGAGATGGAGTGCTCCGTTACCAGGGAAGGTTGTATGTGCCAGATATTGGTGAGTTGAGACAACAGATTTTTGTTGAGGCACACAGCTCAAGGTATTCCATTTACCCTGGTGCTACGAAAATATACCACGATTTAAGGGACATTTACTGGTAGAACGACATGAAAAGATACACTGCCGAATTCGTAGCTAAGTGCCCAAACTACCAGCAAGTCAAGGTGGAACATCAAATGCCAAGGGGCATGACTCAAGATATCAGTATCCCCATGTGGAATTGGGAAGAGGTAAATATGGACTTTATTATAGGTCTACCTCGGACTCATCAACAACATGACTGAATCAGGGTAATAATAGACCGAATGACTAAGTCAGCATATTTTCTCCCAGTCAAAATAATATATTCAGCTGAGGATTATGCTAAATTTTTTTTTGGGAGCTAGTTAGACTTCATGTGGTGCCATTGGCGATCATTTAAGATAGGGGTACCTAGTTCACCTCCCATTTCTGGAAGTCTTTTATGAAGGGACTTTGCACTCAGGTCATGCTCAGTACAACTTTTCACCCGCAGATAGATGGGCAAGCTAAGAAGACTATTCAGACTCTAGAGGATATGCTAAGAGCGTGCGCGATCGATTTTAAGGGTAATTGGGATGACCATCTGCCTCTTATAAAATTTGCGTACAACAACAACTATCATTCCAGCATTCAGATGGCCTCGTTTGAGGCATTGTATGATAGGAGGTGTAGATCTCCTATAGGATGGTTAGAATTCGGTGAAGCTGCTTTGATAGGGCCAGATTTGGTTCATGAGGCAATGCAGAAAGTTCAGCTCATCCGAGAAAGATTGAAAACACCTAGAGCCGTCAGAAATCCTATGCCGATGTGTGAAGAAGAGAGTTGGAATTTTCAGTTGATGACTTGGTATACCTGACAATTTCGCCCATGAAAGGGGTGATGAGGTTTGGGAAAAGGGGAAACTAAATCCCAGGTATGTGGGACCCTATAGAATTTTGAGGCATATCATCAAGGTAGCCTATGAGCTAGAGTTACCTTCAGAATTAGCAGTTGTACATCCAGTTTTCCATGTATCACTTTTGAAAAACTGTATCGGAGATCGAACCTCTGTGGTGCCAGTGGATAATGTGGCAGTTAAGGATACCCTCGCCTATGAGGAGGTACTAGTAAAAATCCTAGACCAACAAGTTCATAGATTGAGGAATAAGGAAATAGCTTTAGTTAAGGTTTTATGGAGGAATCAGCAAGTTGAAGGAGCTACGTGGGAGGCCGAAGCAGATATGAGGGAAAATACCCACACTTGTTCTCTACCAACCCCGTGTAAGTTTGATATGTGAATTTTGTTTTAAGACCTTAACTAGTTGTTGAATTCAGTTCATGTATGTAAATTTTCTTTATGACTTTGGTTGTGTTATGAAAAACAAAAGTTCAATTAAGTTATACCCTCTGAAATGGAGGTAGTCATTTCGGTGGTTTTGAAGTTGAATGAGATGTATTTGAATGCTTTGATTGTTATTTTTATGGTTGCTATGAGTTTTCTAACATTCGAGGATGAATTTTTCTAAGGGGAAGATATTGTAATGCCCCGGAAGCTTAAAATCAATATCCGGGACTTAATTTAGAAAATCTTGAAAACTGCAGAAAAGTTGCAGAATGACCAACCTGACGGGTCGTTAAGGGACCTAACGACTCGTCAGGTCAACCGTGAGAAGGATGCCTTGAAAATATGCACTGCCATTAGGACTGATTACTAATTTCAGACGTTTTAGTGGGGAAAAGCAGTTCCTCCCCTCATTCTCGCGCAAATCCTCACAACAACATCATAAATTCTCTCTCAGGGTATTTCAGAGCAAAGGCAAGGGCTAAACTTTCCTCTTCGATTTTCAGGCAAATTCTCCAGGTTTCTTCACCGCGTATGTGGGGTTTTAGCAAGGGGATTGTCCTTACCTTGCGTCCCTAAAGTCCTCCTCAATTTCTTCTATCAATTTTAAGCCATGAGCTTCCAAGTATGAGAAGTATTTCATGTTTATTTTCGTTGATTTCCCTCAGAATGATGATTATACTTATTATTAATATAATCTTCATCAGTTCCTTATCAAATTTTCAATATTATTGTAAAGGTGAAGTTGAGCCTAATTTTTGAGTAATGGTTCTTGCTTGTTAAAATCCCTCTAGTGAATGAAGAATGCTCTGGGGTTGAATTCTTAGAATTTTCTTACTAATCGTATGTGTTGGGTAAATACCCCATGAATGAGAATGACTTTTGCTCTGTTGAATGAGATTCCCAAAATTCATGGAATTGTCTAAATTATGAACTTTTCCGTTTTATCGACATAAATGAGCTCTCTATTAGTTGCTTAGTCATTTAGTTAGTTAGAACACAGAACTCTATTAGTCCAGCATCAATCAGAATCATATTAGTCTAGCTTTAGTCAGATTTAAGCAGCCTTAGTGTTGTCCGGAAAATGTCAACTGATGAGTTTGACTCCAGTTTAGTTTCCAGGTGTTAGTAGTACATGCAGTTATTCGTCCCTGACTAGTCCTGGGCCCTAGTTTTGAGCTATCTGCTTAGTTGTTCAGTTTAGGTTTTGTAGTGGCAGTAGAACTTAGCACCGAGCGGGTCGGGGTTCCAGCGCTCCCAGGTTCCCAAAACTATATTGCCAGCATAGTTTATAGTATTACTTGGCCTGATTGGCCCCAGATATATTTTGTGATCATTCTGTTCATGCCTTTATACCCTGGCAAGGTATATTGGGTCCTACCGGTGGGGTGTATACATCGGACTCCACGTCTAGCTCACGTGGTTAAATGTTGGTTATAGACTCTCCCACTAGTTAGTTCAGTCCAGTATCATATAAGCAGCTCAGTTCAGTATAGTATCTCAGATTTAATGTTTCAGACTTAGGGCATTTCCATGACCATCAGACAGGGTCGTCTTGACCATTTCAGATTATATCAGTAGTTCAGCTCAATTTACTTGTTTGGCATGGCGTGTCATTTCAGTTCAGACTTTATATTTAATATGTCTCTTCCATTTACTCAGTACATTCAAAGTACTGACGCATGCTTTTTATGTTGTATCATTTTATGATACAACTGCAGGTTCTCAGGTTCAGCATAGATAGTTACTTCAGTTTCAGAGCATTCCATTTCGGCAGATCAGAGTGTGAGTCCTCATTATTCGAGGGCCTTGTTTATTTATTTCATTCGGTTACGGTTTTGTATAGACTTAGAGTTAGCTGGGGGCATGTCCCAGCAACTCCTCAGTAGTTGGCTTTCATAGTAGACTTGTCTTTCAGAATTGCATTTTAGATATATTACTTTCAGTCTTTATGTTTTCCCAAATTGTGGAAGCTGTTATTTATAAGTTCCGTTGTGCATGTTTACCTCAAAATGTTTGTGTATGATAGACTAGGGATTGACTTGGGGTCACTTGTGGCTTCAAGTACCATGTTACGTCTAGGATGTAGGCTCGGGGCGTTACATTTAGTCATGGTGTCAAGAATTCATGGAGCAATCTCAAAACCATGTAGTAAAAAAATGCATGAGTGTAGATGTATAGTAACAATGGAAAGAACATGATGTTCCCCATTTTAAGGTTTCCTTACATACCTTAGTATGTAAGAGAATCCACTTAGCATGAGCTAGAGAGAAAGGATTCCATGTTCTTTGAGCTAGAAGACGGATCTTCTTTGAAACCTTAGGTGAGTAGAAGCAAGGTCTTACAATTCTAAGCTTGCATGCATCTAAAAATAATGGGAGGAGCTTGGAGGAATTATCTTAGAGCTCGAGTGCTTCGAAGAAAGAGGGGAATGTTCTTTAGAGTTGAGGGTGAATAAAATTAGTATTGAGTCGGGGTGGGTTCATTTATAGACGGAGGGAAAAATCCCAACTTGTGGTACCTAGGCTGCCAATACAGGCAGTGGTTTCAAAATGCGGTCTGTATATTTACTAATAGGTTGAAGTAGTGAAATCTTCACTTCTCTAAAGATTAATCTACAGAGCAACTCATGATTGGTGAAACCAATCAGTGATTCATAGGTTGCCTTTGTACTATTATGAAATAGCTTAGGCACATAGGGCTNCTATTATGAAATAGCTTAGGCACATAGGGCTTCCATATAAGGTCCAATTTACGATTCATATGTTGCACTGCAAGTTAATCCAGTGACTTGAATTTCTTGACGTTCATCTGCAATGGGATCTATGGCTCATAGGTGTCATCTACGACTCATAAGTCAATCCATGACACATGTACAATGGGTTTTTTTTTTATCAACTTCTTATTTTAGGAGTATTTCTCTTCTAGACACTTCCATATATGGTTAGAGACTTTTTACTTCTAACATACACTCTGTAACATGAGTATTTATACATTGTAAGGTCAATACCTATCTCTGAAGGTACAAGGTGTTACCTTCTGGGTCCCCCATAGGGTCTACCATAAGAGAAGGCGATGATGGCCTGGTAGGGTGGCCAGCTGAATGACCCTGAGACCTTGTATGCATTCCTTGGGTCCGAGGCAACTCAATGGACTCTCTTTCTATTGCAATACTGACATTAGCACCAGCCCTTTGGCTGACTACAGTCTTTCCTTTGGGAGACATTCTCAAGATTAAAAGTTGAAATTCGTAACAATTCACGAGTTAGATTTAATTATTAGATCTCGCTCTACAACTAAGTATACAGTTAAAAAAAGAATAGCATTTCCTAAATTTCCTGCATCCTCCAAATTATAAGTATGGCGTTCTATACATCAATAACTAGGACTCTTCTAGGCATAGCTTCATATATTCCTTAGGAAATATTAACCTAGTACTTTGATACCATATTTGTCACGTCCCATCTTAGGACCTAGGATGGGATGGAGCATTTAATGATACAAGGATGGAGCATTTTAAAACCCATGTATTTATTCAAACATAACCAAATGGTAAAAATCAAGTAAGAGAGCATGATAGCGTACTAGCTTTTCAGGCTACGAAGCTTTAAAATAACAAGAGTGTTTGATTATCGGTACAAGGCCATTGGTATAGCTCTAATAAAAAGTATTCATGATTAGAAAGATGAGTAGCTGCCCCAGAGAGAGTGGGGCTTACCAAAGGCTAAATTGAGGGGATCCTACTACACTACCCCACAAATCATATTCATATCTAAGATTGAATTTTACTTGAGATTGCATTTTAAAATAATGTAGTGCCCCCAACAAGGAGGGGAGTTAGTACATAGAATCATACTATAAGTAAGATGGAAAAAGAAATATGACATGCGGAGGAGTAGTAAAACCAAACACACATTCATAATAGATATAATATTATAAAGCATAGGGTTTATAAAGAAAACGAAATCCAATTTGCTTTTCTTAAAATTTGAAGTCACATAACAACAAAGATACCATAGGAGTCCATGTATGAATTGACATAAAAAATCATTTTCATATGACATATGATCTCTGCTTGATAAGCTATGTTATCATCTACCTTATTGGGCAGGTGACATACATCACATGACTTCCTAGCAAGATTTTTGAATCATCCACATTTTTTGGGGTAATAAATGGGATGCACTTGGACCAATAGTACAACCCTCTTCTACGTCGGCAAACATAGTTTCAAGCGTTGTCTAAAATACTAATTCCTTCTCGATTAACATTGACTCCTAATCCATACATCATAATCATAAGTTCTCCCTTGGGCTAATTGTTATCATCATTCTTTTATTTGAAGAGTTCATATTCATTCATCATGCCTGATGTGTTGAAAATTGTGACACATCTTTGTTTCATTTCATAGAATTTTGCATTTCTTTAGGAGATAAATTAAGTGTAAGATAACCTCATAATATCAAGTTTTAGGAACACAAGAAAAATAAAGAATAGAGGTGTTAAAGCAAGAAATATGTCCATAGGACGAACCAAAGGACAGACCATATGTCTGATAGACAGTCTGCATATTCATCCGTCCAGGCCAAGACAATTATTCTAGAAACCAGCTTTAAGAAGTCCTCAACCGATATTTGAAGGAAAGACCATCTTTCTAGAAGATGGTCCGTCGATTGAAGGAAAGACTCAGGGTGAAGCAGAAGAAAATTCTAAGTGACGGAGCAGAAGGAAGACCATCTTTTTAAGAAGACGGTGTGCCGATTAAAGGATGGAAAGTTATTTAACAAAGGACAATTTTAAATGAAGGGTTGAAAGAATGTTAATCCTTCCAATGGACGGTCCATACATGTACACCTAGCACCTCTGAGTTTAAATTATTTTGGGCTTTTTGGTACATAGTATAAATAGATTTTTCTTTTTTTCAAGAGAGCTATTCAGTTATTATTTTGAGTAGAGAGTAGAGATAGATAGATAACTTTATTTTTCATATTAGATCTTAGATTTAGCTTGTAATTTTGATGATACATGTTCATCAATTGAAGATTTTTTCTACAATTTCAAATTCCATCGATGAGAATGTCAAGTTATTTTCTTTCTCTTCTTCTACTTGCTACATGTAACTAAACCCAGATCTAGGGTAGTGAACCCTAATTATTGCAGTTCCAATTCTATAGTGTAAATGATCGAAACAAATAAAGAACCCAACATGGAGTTGGGATCGAATCCCACAAAGACAATGCTAAGCCCACTTTCTCTATTACTAATCAATATAGTATTACAAGATTAGATACTATTCAATTTAAGGT
>JACEIK010006643.1:28160-46912 GCA_018107945.1 Datura stramonium | reverse complement strand
AACTCGGGTCGTGACAAACTTGGTATCAGAGCAAAGGTTTAGAGTGTCCTAGGGTGTCTGAAAGCCGCGTTAAGTAGAGTCTTCTTCATGGGTGTGAAGCGCGCCACACTTATGGCAAAGAGGCTATGAGACGTTTTAGGAATGTCCCCTTTTCTTCATTACTCTTATCGTGCGTTGAGTATGAAACTCTAACAGTTCCTCCCCTAACTCGTGCTTTACGTGCTCGCAGATAATGCCTCCCAAAAGAGAGAATGGTAATGGCCGCCAGTAGGCACAACCAGCCTCGACAAACCCAATGGATGACCATGTTAGTCATGCCGAGTTCAGGGCAACCCTTAATATGTTGGCACAGGCCATGACTGCCCAGATTAAATAGTAGGCGATGGCTCGTGTTCCCCCGAATGGGAATGTAGCGACAACAAGGTGTCCCGACCCGAACGGAGGTAGGATCGTAGACACGGGACAAGGGACCCCGAGAGGGCCCAAGTCGACCCATGGCATAAGCATACATCTAACTCATTCGATAAACTGAAGGAATCATCAATATAACTCAGCGGAAGTCTAACTCATCATAACATCAGAATAAGCATCCGAAGCTCACATATATATAAGTCTGAAAACCTCTAATCTGGACGAGTTGATGGGACAAGACCTAACTAACTCAATAATACTGAAACTGAAAATATATAAGGAACTAAAAGCCTAGCCCTCGAAGGACGAGGGCTCACCAACTGAGTAGGAGCTAACTCTAACAATCGACCACGAACAGGGCTGAGCCTGGGAGCTGGGTCCTGTATCATGAAACGATACATCATAGGAAGTATGCGATCAGTAGTAGAATGTACCGAGTATGCAAGATAAGTAAAATCGCTTAAGTAAAGTAAATGATTTAAAACAATTCATAACATATCATAAGCTTTCAAATCTGAGAGGAAGCGACCATGCATAACTTCATAACATCATAACTGACTCGAATGACTCAAAGATGAAATGCGACATTTATAAAAGAGCTGAACAACGAGTCAAACCTTGCTTTTAGAACATTCATGCTTAAAGTAATAATCATGAGTAAAGAATATGCAAATATGAATCATGTAGACAATGGGAGACTCGTCACTTAACCGACACACCACGGTAGAGCTTACATGGTCCCGACTATCACACTCAAGTGGGAAGAGCCGTCCAAAACCTTGCCAGGGCTAAGGACGCTACCATAATATCGACATCAAGCTCATGGGCCATTAGGGCCGGGGATAGCTCACAAGGGAGGTCCCGATAACATAATAGTATCAACCTACATTGGCGCGTAGTTCTGGGGCATAGGGTGATCGGCCCTTAGCCCACTCGGTGCTAGACTCTTCTCTCAAAACATGCAATGCTCTACATCGTATATAACAAAGCTCTACATCTTCTATTGACGAAGCTCAACAATGATATCATGCATAAACTCAACATCGTATGAAATAAAGCTCAACATTGTCATTTGACAGAGCTCAATATAGAATCATGCATAGAACCAACATCATATGAAAACGAAGCTCAATTATAACATACATCTCAATTATGAATTCATGCATATGAGAAGCTCATTTTGAAACATACCACAAGCTCAAATATAAGTAAGAGAATCTACTCCAAAACCATGTGGTAAGCTTATTTTAGAGATACTACATCATCATACACTACATAAGGGCCTTGCCCAAAATGTTATCATGCTTGGATCTACTCAATTCATTTTGAAAACATTATCATAATCATAGGTAGCTTTAGAAATATTCTTTTCATCATCAAATCTCATCATCATTACACATTCATCATCATCCTCTTCTTTCATGAACTTCTTATCCATGGGCATTCAATTTCATAATTTAGAAAACACAATTTTTGATTGAAAACAATTTATAATCTGCCCAAGCTTCACAATTCATCAATATAAACATAATCTAATCGTACGCATGTATAGAAATTGAAGAATCATGCAATTGGGTAAAAACCCCATANCATGTGGGCATTGCCCAAAGCTTTATCATACTAGGATCTACTCATTTCATTTTGAAAACAACATCATAATCATGGGTAGCTTTAGAAACATGCTTTTCATAATCAAATCTCATCATCATCATACATTCAACATCATTCTCTTCTTTTATGAACTTCTCATCCATGGACATTCAATTTCAAAATCTAGAAATCACAATTTGGATTGAAAACAATTTAAAATCTACCCAAGTTTCACGATTCATCAATATCAATATAATCTAATCATACCCAAGTATAGAGATTTAAGAATTATGCAATTGGATAGAAACCCCATACTTGATCATAGGAAATTCATCATGTTTTGATAGAAATTGGGCATGGGTGTGGAAGGAAGCACTCACTCATAGCCTTACATACCTAGGATTAGTGGATTCTAAGAGTCTCCAATTGCCCAAGGTAAAATTCCAATGGAAACCTTGAGATTTTTCCTTGAATCTTCTTTTCAAAGCTTAAAACTTGCATGCATGGGAAGAATGGCTTAGAATAGGTTTTCCCCTGCTATAAACCCACTAAAACGAGCCTTAAAGGATGTAGTATAGGTCTTAGAAACATAGGAATTACGAAAACACCATTACTAAATTCGAAAGAAAACACTGCCGGTGGTCCTAACGGACGACCTGACGGATCATCACTGGCCCAAACGACACGTTATGTCGCTCGACGGGTGCACTAGTTAACAGATCCTTTAGGGCTCGCAACGGGTGACTTAATGACCCATTGCCACTGTTCACGACTCATTGCAACCTCCCGTCATGTAGACTACCTTAGCATCAAATGGAACTCACCTTGCTTGATCACGACTCACCTCACAAGTAGTTGGGACAAAGGACGACTCGTGGGTCCCTTCCGTTTGGTACACTGGTCAATCCTCCCATTTATTATCAACTTCACCCCACGGTTAACCTGACGACTCGTGGTGGCTGACCACGAGTCGTTTCCATGCCTGTGGGGACCTCAACCCTTCAATTCATCCAGGCCTTCCCACGAGCCACCTGATGACTTATGGGGTCTCCCCACGAGTCGTCCAAGGACTCGTCATGCAACTGCAACGTCATTTGTCAGATTTTTCCCATTTCACTCCCGGGCCTGATCCCTGGGTTCCCGAATTATTACGATATCTCCCCCTTGGGAACATTCATCCTCGAATGTTTGAAATAAGAAGAAAACAGAAACATGAAATTTTCATATGCAAATACTGATTATTTAAATGGAAAATTGACGGAATGACTACCTCCAAAAAGAACCACACAGCTGAACTAAATTTAGACATCACACACAGGTATCATAACATAACTCAAACTTGCGCACATGAACTGAACATGGAGAATTATTAGATAATTAGGGAAAAAAGTTATACCTCAAACTGAAACAAGGCCGATAGGGAACAGGTGGGGATATTTAGCCATCATAGCTTCTTTGGCTTCCGACATAGCTTCCTCAACATGTTGGTTTCTCCACAACACCTTCACCGAAGCTACTTCTTTGTTCCTCAGCCTCCAAACTTGACGATCCAGGATTGCAACTAGAATTTCCTCATAACTAAGGATATCTCCAACACCAACACTTTCCACTGGGACAACTGAAGATTGATCACCCAAGCACTTTTTCAAGAGCGATACATGAAAGACGGGATGAACTGAAGATAACTCTGATGGAAAGTTCAACTCATACGCTACCTTACCAACTCTTCTCATAACCCGGTAGGGACCAATATAGCGAGGACTGAGTTTTAATTTCTTTCCAAACCGCATGACTCCCTTCATGGGAGATACCTTTAGAAATACCCAATCGTCCACCTCAACCTCCAAATCCCTTCTTCTCACATCCGCATATGACTTTTGACGACTCTGAGCAATTTTCAACCTGTCCCTTATCAAGTGAACCTTCACATAGCCTTGTGAATCGTGTATGGACCTATCATAACTGCCTCACCAACGTCAAACCATCCGATGGGCGATCTACACCTCCGCCCGTAAAGAGCCTCGAATAGTGTCATTTGGGTACTGAGTGATAGCTATTATTGTAAGAAAACTCGATCAAGGGCAAGTGGTCATCCCAACTAACTTTAAAATTGATCACAGAGGCTCTCAACATGTCCTCAAGAGTCTGGATTGTCCATTCCGCCTGACCATCCGTTTGCGGATGAAATGCGATGCGGAGCTTAACTTGAGTCCCAAGACCTTTTTGGAAAGACAACCAAAATTGAGAGGTAAACTGAGTACCTCCATCTGAAATAATAGACAAGGGCACTCCATGAAGTCGAACCAACTTCCGAATATACAATTTGGAATAATCATCCACTGAATCTATGGTATTGACCGGTAGGAAGTGTGCATCCTTGGTCAACCTGTCTACTACCACCTAGATAGAATCATAGTGTCAGCGAGTACGAGGTAGGAATGTAATGAAATCCATATTAATCTCTTCCCACTTCAAATTAGGAATGTTAATATCCTATAATACGCCTCCTGGCCTTTGATGCTCAACTTTCACTTGCTGAAAAGTTCGGGCACTTGGCTAGGAATTCAGCAATATCATTCTTCATGCCATCCCACTAATAGATTTCCCGAAAATCATGATACATCTTGGTAGCACCCGGATGGATAGAGAATCTGGATACACGTGCCTCATGCAATATCTGGTCCCTCAAATCATCTACGTCTGGAACACACAGACAACCCTGGTACCACAACACACAATCTCCCCCTTAGGAGAAAGCCTCCACCTTCTGACTCTGGATGGCTTCTTTCAGTTTTACCAACATCGAATCCTCATCTTGTCTAGACTTCACATCAGTCACAAAGGACGATTCGGATCCGTTTTGCACAACAACGCCGCCATCGGTCGAGTCGACCAATCTAACTCCCAACCTTGCAAGTCGATGGTCATCTTTCATCAACTCCTTCTTTCCCTCATCCACTTGGGACACACTCTCCATATAGAGCTTACTAAGTGCGTCCGCTACCACATTAGCCTTACCCGGGTGGTAAAGAACACTCATCTCGTAGTCCTTGAGTAACTCCAACCACCTCCTTTGTCGAAGATTGAGATCTTTCTAGGTAAACAAATATTGGAAGCTCTTTTGATCCGTAAATACATCCATGTGGACCCCATATAAGTAGTGCCACCATATCTTCAACGCAAACACCACCGCGGCCAACTCAAGATCGTGAGTCGGGTAATTCTTCTCATGGATTTTCAACTGTCTCGAGGCATACGCTATAACTTTCCCATGTTGTATCAACACACACCCATGTACGATTCTAGAAGTATCACAATATACTACAAAAGCATTGGTACCCTTGGGTAGGGTCAACAATGGTGCAGAAGTGAGTCGAGTCTTCAACTCTTGGAAGCTTTTCTCCACAAGCCTCCGACTATTTGAACTTTTCCTTTTTCTGAGTCAACCTGGTCAATGGTGTTGCGATTGACAAAAATCCCTCAACAAAACTCTTATAGTAGCCTTCTAAGCCCAAGAAACTCCGAATTTATGAAGGATTAACCGGTCTGAGACAATTCTTTACCGCTTCAGTATTAGGAGAATTCGCCCTTATGCCCTCACTCGATAACACATGACCAAAAAATTCCATGGAGTCCAACAAAAATTTACACTTTCTAAGTTTTGCATACAACTGATGATCCTTGAGGGTCTGAAGCACTACTCTCAAGTGGGCGACATGCTCCTCCTCACTCTGGGAGTATATAAGGATATCATCGATGAACACAATCCCAAACATGTCTAGATATTGCTTGAATACCCTGTTCATCAGGTCCATAAAAGCTATAGGGGAATTTGTTAGTCCAAAAGACATAACTACAAACTCATAATGGCCATATTGTGTCCTGAAGGCTATCTTCGGGATATCTCCCTCCTGAACCCTGAGATGATGATACCCGAACCCGAGATCTATCTTTGAGAAACATCTAGCACCCTGGAGCTGGTCAAACAAATCATCAATCCTAGGTAAGGGGTACCTATTCTTGACGGTAACCTTATTCAACTGCCGATAATCAATACAACTATGAAGGGAACCATCCTTCTTTCGAACAAAAAGAATCGGCGCACCCCATGGAGACTCGCTCGGTCTAATGGAACCTTTATCCAACAAGTCCTTCAATTGCTCTTTTAACTCTTTTAGCTCAGCTGGAGCCATCCTTTACGGAGGAATAGAGATAGGATATATATTGGGTAAGAGATCAATGCCGAAATCAATTTCCCTCTCAAGGAGGAACACCTGGGAAATCATCTGAAAAAACCTCTGGATACTTACACACTATCGGAACTGACAGGATAATTGGGGTCTCGGACTCAACATCCTTAACACTAACTAGGTGATACATAAAGCCTTTAGAAATCATTTTCCTAGCCTTGAGATATGAAATAAACCGACCATCCAGTACAGCTGAGTTACCCTTCCACTCTAAAAATGACTCACTTGGAAATTGGAATTCCACCGCACGAGTCTTAAAATTTATTGAAGCATAACGTGCAAACAACCGATCCATACCCAAAATGATGTCAAAGTCAGTTATGGCTAATTTTACTAAGTTTGCGGAGGTGATCTTATGAAATACTGTAATGGGGCAACCTCTATACACCCACCTAGCTATCACTGAATGACCGACTGGAGTAGAGACTGAGAACGGTTCTGACAGGATTTTAGGGCTAACTCCAAAACTACTAGCAATATGGGGAGTCACAAAAGAAAAACTAGCTCTTGGATCTAACAAGGCATATGCATCTATATGGAAGACTTCTAACATACCAGTGAACACATCTGGCAAAGGCTCTTGCTCCTGGCGGGGCATTAAAGCATAAAACCTATTTTGGCGCTGACCGCCTTCTGAACTAGTAGAGGCACCCTGCCGAGGGGGACGTGCTTCTAAAGCAGCAGAACTAGTTGTTGTCACACGGACTCCTACGAACCCTGATCTGGCTGAGGGGCAATCCTTAAGTCTATGTCCAGGTTTTCCAAACCCGAAAAAAGAATCTGAGCCAACTAAGCACCTCGCGGGATTATTCTCGCCGCACTTCACACAAACTAGAAAAGTGAGCTCCACCTGCATCCTACCCTGATCCCTGGTTTTCTGATCTCCCCTGAACCTAGATGGTATGTTGGCCGATGATAGAGCTAGGGTAATAGACATGTGCTAAGACTGATGACGCTATCCACCCCCTGACCTAACCTGAGAGACCCCTTACCTGTCATTCCTGGCCCTCTTGGACTCCCTCTTCCTCCGGTAGACCTACTCCATCTGCTGAGCATGCAACAAAATGCGGGGAAAGTCGATATCCTGATGAAGCATGGGGATCCTGCAATCCTTTTCTAAATAATTTGCCACCGCATGCATAAAACGACTCACCTGAGCCCTCTAGTTCGCCACCAACTCTGGATCATACTTAAATAATTGAGTGAACTCCAATGCATACTCCTGAACGGTCATGTTACCCTACTTCAAATTAACAAATTTGGCCGCCTTGAGCTCTCATTTATCCCGTGGGAAGAACCGATCCATAAATGCCGCATGGAACTCCTCCTAGCCTATTGGGACTACACCCATTTCCCTGGCATCTCTCCACTACTTGAACCATATATAAGCCACCCCCTTTAGCTGATAGGAGGTCAAGTCAACACACTCTCCATTGTTCACCCCCATAACCTGGGTGATCTTCAGAATTTCCTCAATGAAATCGTGGGGATCCTTGTCCACCTTCGACCCCGTGAACTTAGGAGGGCTCATCCTCAAAAAATCCCTCACCTTGGCTGTCACAGCATTCCTATTTTGAGGGTAATGCACCACTGTCTGATTTTGAACCTGGGCAGTCATGGCCTGTGCCAACATATGAATCGCTGCCCTAAACTCAACGTGGGCAGCTGGCTCTGGTGCGTGCTCCTCGTGAATGGGTGGGGCTGGCTGCTGCTCCTCACCATTGGCACCATCACGATCATTACCATTACCATTTCTTTTGGTGTTCACACGGAGGGCGGCATGATGCAGCAAACGTGAATAGCACGAATTACAAGGGTAGAGGACTTTTCATCACATGACATAGATCATGAAAAAACGGAGCATTTCCTAAACGTCTCGTAGCCTCTTTGTCATAAGTGTGGCGCACTTCACACCCATGAAAAAGACTCTACTCAATGTAGCTTTCAAACACCCTAGGACACTTCAAAACCTATGGCTCTGATACAAAGTTTATTACAACCCGAACGTACACCCGGATCGTAGACACGGGACAAGGAGCCCCGAGAGACCCCAAGTCAACCCATTGCATGAGCGTACATCTATTTCATTCACATAAGTGGAAGACTTAACATAAGAAAAAGTAAACATGTCATAAATATGGAGAAAAGACAATACATAATCCATACATGACGGCTGAGTACAACTTGTAGTCTGAAAAGCCTATAATCATGAAAGACGAGTTGATGGGACAACTCCCCAACTAACCCAACAATTCTAAAATCGAAAAAAAAGCATAGAGTCTGAACATATAGCCCTCAAAACAAGAGGACTCACCAAATACGCTGTTAATAATCTCGGAAGCACTACTGAGAAGGGTGAGCCTGAGAGCCGAGTCTTGTATCATTAAATGATATGATATAGAAAGTATGCAGTCAGTACGTGGAATGTATTAAGTATGCAAGGTAAGTAAAATGGACATTTAAAATATATAAATCTCATAAATGATCATAAGAGTAAGACATCATGCTCATATCATAAATATCGTACTATAACATGAGGCTCATGGTTTTCAAAACATTTGTAATACAATCGTAATCATAATCATAAGAGAAAAGCTTAATTTAACATGACTTGAGCCTATGTACATAATAATAAAAATGCATAAATCATGAGAAATAGTGGGAGATTCTCTTAACCGACATACCCTATATGAGCATACATGAAGCCCGACCTATAGCCCTAGTCGGGACGGTGTCCGTACCTTATTAAGGGTAGGACCATGAAAGTGTGATATCACCATGAAAAGGGTAATTTGGGTTGGGGACAGTCATGAAAGGGGTCCCAACATACCTACGGTGGCACATAGTTCATGAGATTTGGGTCTCAACCTGAGCCCCTGATGTGCTGTGGATCTACAACTCTTTTGACGCTCAAAACTAAGAAAATAGCATGAACTTAGGTATGTTTATGTGGATATAAGGCAATTTTCCTTTGATTGTAGGATAAATTGATGTTGGACCTAAAAATGGACAAACAAAGCTTGAAAGATGTAAAATAGGTTTAATGTGCAGAACACACTACGAGCCGTAGGAAGGATATACGAGTCATACTGATGGCCATGAAAAGTTGCAAAAGGCTTAAGGTATGGAGAGGCAATGTACGAGTCTCAGTACGAATCATACCAAGCTGGTACAAGTCATGATGAAGAAATCGTGACAAAATTCAGAAAATTTGCATAAAGTGCTAACTCCTGCTACGGAAGGAATGTACGACCTGTGGGAAGAAGGTATGAGTCGTACCATGACTGTTGTGTTGAACTTCAAAAGGATTCCAATGTTTCAGAATTAAACTACGGGAGCTCAGTAAGGGTCATATGAAGGAGGTATGAATTGTACCTGGATCCAACACTTAGCCAAAATTCTTCCAACAATGTAAGNTTGGAATAATTTTGAAGAAAAATGTGGTATGAATTGTACCTGGATCCAACACTTAGCCAAAATTCTTCCAACAATGTAAGGTACGACAGGCAGCTACGAGTCATAGGAAGCTGTTGCGGATCGTAACTTGGCTCGTGATGTCTGCAACACCAGATATGGAAATTCATCCAGTTAGGCTAAGAAAAGGATTCTTGTGTCTATATAAATACATTTTAGGTTTTATTTTTTTAGAGACAATCAGAGAGATGTGAAATAAAAGTAAGAACGATTAGAGACAACATTGAACAATTAAGAGAGAGAGGATTGAGTTGATTCAACTTGTGATCAATCTTTTCTTGAATTCAAATTGTTCATGCTATTTGTTTTTCAAGATTTTGCAGAGTAATTAAAGAAAGTGTTTTATAAATCATTATTGTAAGTATTGATTTTTATTCTTAATCAAGAATGCAAATCACAACCTTATAATTATGAGAGGCTAAAACCTCCATAGCTAGGGTTGTGGGAACCATGGTGAATTAACAAGCTAGGGTTACAAAAAGTGATCTTAAAACCAATACAAACACTTATATTGTATTCTCTTCATGCTTAAATTTTTCTTAATGGTGCGCAGTATTTGTAAGTGCCCGAATTCTTTACTTCCTTTGGTCGAAGAGGTAGAGATTAGGAAAAGAAAGTGACAATGGAGCTTTCATCTTGATTATTATTGTATTAACTTGAGTTATGGTCGCAGGATAGTTATATCTGGACCTTAGTGATAACGGATAGTTTGAAACCGCTCATGAGACTTGGTCGAGGGATTGAGTATAGTCATTCAATAGGGACTGATCAGCCATTTGAATGAACCTAAGTTATCAGTTCTATAAGTAAGTATTGGTGATAATCACGAGTGTATACCTAAAGCAGTTATTAACCTATGGGGAACACAAACCCTAGTTATCCTTTGATATTGACTTAACACCAGAATTTTAGTATTTGTTTTTATTATTGATTTTCTTTAGAATCCCCTTTTTCGAAGTAACTACCTCACAAGTTCAATTACTGGTTAAAATCCAGTCTCCCTATTCCTTGTGGGTTCAATCCCAACCTCTAGTTGGGTTCTTTATTGACAACGTCCACTTCTTACTTTAGTAAGAGGTATGGTTTAGGTGTTATCAAAAACTGGCGTCGTTGCCAGGGAATACGGTTGAAACTAGGTTATTAGCTTGTAATTAACTTTTTGGTAGTTATTTCTTTCATTACGTTTATTTTTGTGTTTTTGATACCCATAGGTTGTTCTCCTGTGAATGCCAAGCACTCGGTGTAGAGGAGATTCTCTTGTTCCATTAAATCTAAAAATCGAAAGAGCACCGCGTAACATGGAAAACCACGAGCAAAGAGAGGCCCGCATAGCTGATGAAGCTAGGCAAGCCGAGCTAGCTTGGCAAGCTGCACTAAAGCATGCGAAAGATGAAAGAGATGAAGTGGTAAGTGCTGGTCAACAAGGGAGGGGCAACAAAGATCATAGATTTGCCCCTCAGTTCTTTAATGATGATGATGACTCGGACATTGATGAAGTCGGGTCGACTGGAGAAATATGCCACCACCATTGACCGCTGGGTCCAAATTCGATATTACTAGCACCATGATTCAGCTGCTAAATATAAAAGGGGTGTTCAGTGGCCGCGCAACGGATGATGCCAACCTACACTTAATGAACTTCGTAGGAATATGCAAGGCGTACAGGTTGCTCGGAGTAAGCTAGGATGCAATATGGCTCAGACTCTTTCCTTTTTCTCTATCAGGGGAAAATACTTAGTAAGCTAGGATGCAATATGGCTCAGACTCTTCCCTTTTTCTCTATCAGGGGAAAATACTTTGTAATTATCGGAGTTGCCCAACGACTCCATAACCAATTGGAGGGAGCTTAAACAGGCTTTTTTGGAGAGATTCTTTCCCCCATGCAGGATGTTACAACTAAAAGATGAGATGTATAATTGTTGACAGATCAAGACAGAGGCACTTCATGAAAATTGGTTGAGATTCAAAAAGAAGTTGACTAAGTGCCCCAACCACAAAATCCCAGATGATAGTTTTTTGGAAATTTTTTACAGGTCTTTGAACAATAGTACCAAGGCTGTAGCAGACACGGTAGCTGGAGGAGCATTGATGTGTCACACTTGGGAGCCAGCTGTCACCATTCTTGACAGGGTGACTAAGACAAATGGGGCCTGGAATATGAGGGATGCTGATGCAGTGGTGGGCACATATGATGTTGGTTTGACTGTAGACTAACGAAGAAAGAAAGAAAAGCGCGACCAGGAATTGGCTCACATGCGCACATCATTGGACATGCTCACAAAGAATATTATGGAAGCCATAGCCAAATAGGTTAATGCAGTGGGTACTCAAGGAAGGGAGCAAGGAGCGATCATTCTGATTCTGAGGAGGAGGCAAACTTCTTGGATAGCCAGGTGGCAGGTTTCCGAACAAACACCCAAGTGTTTAGATAAGACAATTGGCGCCAAAGTTTTGGAAATCAAGGTCGGAACTAGTATAGAGACAACTACAAAAGAAACGGGTTCAGAGACAGGAGCTGAGGTCGCGAGCGTGAAGGAGATTGGAGGAGAAATTATGGATATCGCAATGACCGAGATGGATTCTACGTGCCTCCCAATGCACGAGAAGGGGAGGCCGGACAATGAAAGTTTGAAAGCATTATGGCCGAGATGTTGAAAAAGTGAGGTCCACTGATGACCAGCTGAAGGAGATTTGAGGAGACTTGTCAAGTATGGGTCAAAAAGTGAAATCTCATGCTATCGCCATCAAGAAAATTGAACACCAACTTGGGCAACTGTCAGCAATAATGAACCCTAGACAAAATGGTACACTACCCAGCAACACTGTCCAAAATCTGAAAAATGATGCACATTGTATGGAAGTGATTATTAGGAGAGGTAAAACCACAGTTCACCCCCCGTTTCCAATTGAAGTTGAGTGGAAGAAAGCGAGCATACTAGGGGATGATGACACAAGTGCTGAGAAACAGACTGGTAAGTTGCAAGAGGCCCCGAGAGGTAAGAAGGAACCTGAGATGGATAAAGGGGCAACGCAAGTGCAGAAAGCTACCCCACGACCACCAGCACCATTCCCCCAAAAGATGAAGAAGAAGGTGGAGAATGGTAAGTTCCAGAAATTCCTTTCAATG
The DNA here is from genome assembly GCA_018107945.1 of Datura stramonium. Classification (NCBI taxonomy): domain Eukaryota; kingdom Viridiplantae; phylum Streptophyta; class Magnoliopsida; order Solanales; family Solanaceae; genus Datura; species Datura stramonium. Next base: position 34,060 of record JACEIK010006643.1, on the reverse strand, counting down.
CTTAAGAAGTTGTCTGTGAACATACCATTGGTTGAAGCATTAGAGCAGATGCCAGAATATGCAAAGTTTATGAAGGATCTGGTGACAAAGAAGAGATCTGTGAGCTATGAGACTATCGACAATGTGCATCACTACAGTGCCATAGCTACAAGGGTCTTAGCACAGAAAAAGGAGGACCCAGGTGCCTTCATTATACCATGTATGATTGGCAATGTCGAGTTCGCAAGGGCCCTCTGTGATTTGGGAGCTAGCATTAATTTGATGCCCTTGGCTGTATTCAAGAAACTAGGATTGGGAGCCCCCACACCGACCAACATGCGACTACTAATGGTCGAAAAAATAGTTAAGAAGCCGGTGGGCATCCTAATCGATGTGTTGGTCAAGGTAGATAAATTTATATTCCCAACAAACTTCGTGATTTTGGATTGCGAGGTTGATTATGAGGTCCCCATCATTTTTGGGCGACCATTCCTTGTAACATAAAGAACTCTAGTAGATGTGGAAGCTGGCCTGTTGAAATTTAGGCTGAATCAAGAAGAGGTCACATTCAACATCTGTAAGACAATGGAGCAACCCCAGGAATTTAGTGTGATCTCAGCACTGGAAGATGAGTATGAATCACTTGACGAATTCTGAGTAGTCAAGAGATTTATGTCATCCCACGACGTTAAATTAGGCGCTTCTTGGGAGGCAACCGAAGTGGTAGATTGGTGAAATTGGAGAAACCAGGCTACCTCCATCATGCCACGATGTTAAATCAAGCGCTTCTTGGGAGGCAACCCAAGTTATTGAACTAATGTGTGCAGGGAAAATTAAAAATAGGAGGCGGAAACATTAGCTGTTATGGCTCTCAGTATGACCCGTGATGACATCCTACGAACCATAGCAGCAGTCGTGGTATAATGACATAAAAATGCAGGGTAGACAAAAAAAATCCCAAAGGAGACTGATTAATGAACCAAGTGACTTGGAGTCTAACAAGGCTGGAGACTCACCTAGTGGTTCAATTGAGGAGTATCAAGTAGACACCTCAGACACCGATGGAACTAGAACCACTAGGGCGAGAGCAAAGGCCCAAGCTGCAGCAACCACTACCACATCCTCTCAAGCTCCTCAGTCTAAAGAAGGAGTTAGAGAGGAACATAAAAAGTCAGGAAGCGACTACAATGCTAAAGAAGGGTCAGGAGAGACCTACAGTGAAGAGGAAAGTGGCGGTGATGAGTTAGAGGAAGAGGCTCTTGTTGTTGACCCCACCCAGAGAAAACCGTACAATCTAGTGGAGAGTGCCGGAAGCCAAAGAAATCTATGAACCAGGAATCTCTCTCACCTCCAAAAATAAGCCACAGAGGAGCATTCAAGAAGAACCGCAGATCCTCACAACCGCATTGAATGAACTTGAGGAGATGAAGCGGATTTTTAGCTTCTATGGTTTTGAATGGATGGCCAAGACTCCAACGCAGTACACAGAAAACATTATTCAGGAGTTATATGCCAACTACTTGGCCACCATGGAGGTAAAGGCAAAGGAAGGGCAGAAGATAAAAGGCCAACCTCGTTTGGAGAGTGTTATGGTTTGAGGTCGAGAAGTTGATATATTCTAGAGAACCATTGCTCGATTGATGTACGACCCACAGTTCTTGCCTACCAAGATGATGCCAGAGTATGATTACAGGGTAGAGGCAATGAAGCTGATTAGATCCCTAAGTGTGCAGGAGCGACATAGGCCACTGCAATGGCTAGCAGAGGTGATTGCTGAGAACAAAGATGAGGCTGAATGGGTTTCAGGTGACTAAGAATTCACTAAACTTCATTGCAAGATCCTGCTGGACACTAGCATGCCATCGGTTTGCACCTACAGTCAACGACAACATGCTGAGTGTTGACAGAGTAGCTTTAGTTGCATGCCTCATGTCTCGTTACCCTATTAATATTCCAAGGATCATAGCTGATGCGATACGAGACTGGCGGTGGGAGTAAGCACTACTATCCCATTCCCTAGTCTTGTGTTCAGAATATGTATGGAGGCAGAAGTTCCACGGGGTGATGAGTGTTCGATTTGAGGCCAAAGGATTGTAGATATAGGTCTTATCCGAGATGAGATGAAGTCGGTAAGCAGATCTAGGATTCCCACAGCTATCCCAGCAGCCCAGCCAACACGGGACGTACAGGTGAATGTCCCCATTACACAGGAGCAAAGCGAGACACCAACTACAGACACCGGTCATTCAGAGTTAGCTCCCAGCACATCAGCTGCACCACTGCCCAGCATGCAGGTTCAGACACCAGAATGGTACATCTTGGTACCACAGGTCTTCCTCCAAAAGCTAGCTAAGAGATTAACCATGGTAGAGCATAAGATTCAGGCCATGATGGATAATGTAAAACCAAGGGTCAAGTCAGAGATAGAGGCAGCAGCCCAAGCTCTACATGCTCGCCTAGATAGTTTTGAGAGACGATTTAATAAGAGAATGGCAGAGCAGACCGATACCAGCAGTCTCTATGTGGAGTTGGGGGTTCATCGGAGCCAAGTAGTTGAGTTGTCATCCCGACAACAAACAGTTTTAGCAGCCCCCACTCTTCCAGACCTATATGTCGAGCTTGATGAGGATATTGATTTTGCAGCTTATTGGTAGCCGACTACAACTGGTGATAAATGCAAGAAAAGAGCCACTGACGATGCTAGTGAGGAGAGCTTGAGAAAAAGAAGAAAGAAGGAGACAAAAGAGCAAGAGCAGGCTAGAGCAGAGAGCATGCAGACTCATGACACACATATGACTGAGCTTCATGAGAGAGCTACCACACCTCTGCCCGAGCTTTCCTATGGTCATGACCCTTCGGGAGACCAACATTCAGCCCCGATAATTTCAGAGGCCTTCCAAGCGGCCATGCCTACTGGGGAGGGGGCACTCCCCCTATTGACACACAATTGAGCGCGCCATCCATCGCTGGTGCCACTACTACAGCCGAGCTACCACCTCCGCGAGATGATAGGAGCGCCTAGTGCGCCACAGGTATGTTCTCTTCCCCATGATCTTCTAGATGAAGCTTTGGGGAACGAAAGCTAACTTTTCAAACAGAGGAGGGGGTGTACTTGTGATTTTTGGGATTTTTGGTTCGTCTAAGGGTTTTTCTTGCCGAGTTTCTTTTCCCTTGGGCATTCTATCTAATAGAATCGGCATGTGTAGGATTTTTATTTTTAGTTTGTGATTTTTGTTTAATTAGAAAGTAGCTTAGGAGAACTCAGCCAATAAAAATGCAGTAGTTTTGGTTTTTGAAAAAATTGACCCTGATTAAATTTTTTTTGATGCATTAGCTATGTATTTGTGACAACCTGCATGATTGCTATAGATCTTTGGATGTCAATTAGTTTGTCAACATGAGTAGTTTTGTTAAGCCATGTATAAACTAGATAGGTGAGGTGAAAATATTTCATGTACCATGTGTGAGTGAGGTATGCTAGTCAGTTCGGTATTGTGGTGTAGATTTAGAACTTGCCTGGTTGGTCTCTCCATTGGCTAAGGATGGTTGGTTAGGACATGATCCTAGGCCATTTTTGTTTATCTCACTTTTATCCTATATTTCCTTACCAAAAGTTGCATGAATCCCTTGATCCTAAGTTTGAGCCTTAATAGACCATTATTTCTTTGATTTACTGATTAACCATACCAATTTTTTGTAATGAACCTATTTTAGCCCTGGTACTTGGATATTGTAAACCTTAACATAAGAAAAATGCTTAAGTTGAGGGTGGCTAGAGTAGGGGTGCATAAAAGGTGGGAATGGAAGAAAGAAAAAGAAAAGAGAAGAAAGAACTGCTAAAAAATGAGGTGTGGTGAGATGAAAAGAAAAGGATGAAAATTTTTGTAAATATTGAGAAATAAAGCTCAAAGAAATTGTGAAAATGTTGAAAAAAGTTGAAAACTCACCACACATATGCAAACGTGAATAAAAAGGAGAAAAAGGGGAATGAAAGAATAAAACTGTGAATTAGGTGAATGGTGTAGCCAATGTATGTAGTGCCAAGGAAGGAATAGTCACCTATAAAATCTTCCATCTTTACCATGTCCAGCCCTGAGCCTACATTACAAGCCATATCAAGTCCTATAGTGATCCTAACTCAACCATCTGAAAAACCAAAGCTGAGAAAATAAGGGCAAGCCTATGTTATCTGTCACATAATACTCACAACTTCTTTGTCAGAGTGAGTGCCTTGCTTGTTTAATCCCATGTTATAGTTGACATCTAATATCTGAGTGGGGACTTCATTCGTGTGAGGCTACATGGATTATGTTTGTGTTTACCAGTGGTCTGTGTGGAAAATATTGGTGATGACTTGATTGCCTATTGATCGATGAATGAAATGTTTTGATCCCTGTTTATGATGTTCTGAGGTTTCTTGTAATACATTAGCTGATGTTGTTCCATTAGAAAGGGTCAATAGAGTTTGTATAGAAAGTGCAAGTTTGTTTGATTATTGGTTATAGTGTCTTAAGTCTATTTTCTAGTTGAGCATCGTGTTTTAGTTTTTCTTTTCTTTGCCTAAGGACATGAAAAAGTCATAAGTTGAGGGTGTTGATTTGTTGTGGATCCACAACACTTTCGACGCTCAAAACTAAGAAAATAGCATGAACTTAGGTATGTTTATGTGGATATAAGACACTTTTCCTTTGATTAAAGGATGAATTGATGTTGGACCTAAAAATGGCAAAAGAAATCTTGAAAGATGCAAAATAGGCTTAATGTGCAGACCACAGTATGAGTCGTAGGAAGGACCTACAATTCGTACTGAGGGCCATGAAAAGTTGTAGAAGGCTTAAGGTGCAGAGAGGCAATGAATGAGTCTTAGTACGAATCGTACAAGCTGGTACGAGTCGTGATGAAATCATGACAAAATTCAAAAAATTTGCATAAAAGTGCTGACTCCTGCTACGGAAGCAATGTACCACCAGTGGGAAGAAGGTACGAGTCGTACCATGACGGTCGTGTTGAACTTCAGAAGAATTCCAAAGTTTCAGAATTAAACTATGGGAGCTTAGTACGGGTCGTATGAAGGAGGTACGAAGCGTACCTGGATCCAACACTTAGCCGAAATTCTTCCAACAATTCAAGGTATGACAGGCAGCTACGAGTCGTAGGAAGCTGCTACGGATCGTAACTTGGCTCGTGATGATTGCAGCACCATATATGGAAATTCATCTAGTTAGCTTAAGAAGAGGATTCTTGTGTCTGTATAAATACATTTTAGGTTTTATTTTTTGAGAGACAATCAGAGAGAAGTGAAAAACAAGTAAGAGAATGATTAGAGACAACATTGAACAATTAAGAGGGAGAGGATTGAGTTTATTCAACTTGTGATCAACCTTTTCTTGAATTCATATTGTTCTTGCTATTTGTTTTTCATGATTTTGTTGAGTAATTAATGGAAATGTTTTTATCAATCATTATTGTAAGTATTGATTTTTAATCTTAATCATGAATGCAAATCACAAACTTACAATTATTAGAGGCTAAAACCTCCATGGCTAGGGTTGTGGGAACCATGGTGAATTAAAAAGCTAGGGTTACACAATGTGATCTTAAAACCAATAGAAACACTTATATTGTATTCTCTTCATGCTTAAATGTTTCTTAATGGTGCGCAATATTTGGAAGTTCCCGAATTCTTTACTTTCTTTGGTCAAAGAGGTAGAGATTATGAAAAGAGAGTTACAACGGAGCCTTCATCTTGATGATCACTGTATTAACTTGAGTTGTAGTCGTAGGATAGTTATATCTTGAACTTAGTGATAACAGATAGTTAGAAACTGCTCATGAGACTTGGTCGAGTGATTGAGTATAGTCATTCAATAGGGACTGGTCGGTCGTTTGAATGAACCTAAGTTATCAGTTCTATAAGTAAG
>JACEIK010006643.1:6566-27779 GCA_018107945.1 Datura stramonium | reverse complement strand
CATAAGGTTCATACATACTTGTAAATCATGCATATAGCTTGGAATTCATAAAATCATGATGGGTAATATCATAAATCCATAATTCAAATCGTAAATCATGCTGGGTTCGTAAATATCATCATTTGAAGAGAAGACCATGAATCGATTCATCATGGGTCATATATAATTAGGCTTAATTTCATAGAAATCAAAATTGATAAAATTATAAATGATTTAAATAATAAAAAATTATCAAAACCCATAGATTATGGTGAGATTCTAAAATTACAAAAGCCATTATCAAATCATTAAACTTTTATAAAAAATCATCTTCAAAACCCATGAGTTTAATAATTTTTTGGTAAAAATCATAGAGGATGGGTATAGGTGTGGAAGAAATCACTCATTGATAGCCTTACATACCTAGAACAACTGATTCTTAACTTTCCTTGAAGGCCCTAAGAAGGAAATTGAAAGAATTAAAGAGAAGAGCCTTGAATCACCTTTGATTACCTCTCAATATTCTTGCATGCATGAATGGGGACTTAGAATAAATTATCCCCCCTAAAACCTACCTTCCATAAGTTAAAACAACGTATTTTAGGGTCTTATAGCGTGGAAAAGTTGAAAATGCCCTTAATGAAATCACCCTGAAAACTGTACTGGTCGATCCCACAGACGTTCCATTGAGTTGTTGGTGGAACCCATGACTTATGGTACGGTCTGTCATATCCATTGCCCTAAACATAGCCTCAAATTCATACCACGGCTTGATAGGACAAGTCATGGTTCCTTCTAACAGGTCATTAGATCGATCGTTGCCAGCTTTCCTTAAAATCGGAACTTCGCTTACCATGTTGTGGTATCCATCCATTATATCCACTGGAAGATCTAGCAATCCAAACCACGACTGGTGACCACGGGCCATCACTTCTCACCACGAGTCATTGATGACCTGTGGTATCCCCAACTACAAAGGTCCAATTCCTCCCATGACTGCTAACAACAACCTGTGGTTTCAAACCATGAGTCATTACATCACCCATCCGGTGAATTTTTCCCAATTTTTCAACCAAATTCTTATTTTAATCCCGGGTCTAATCTTAGGTACTTTCGGGGTAATACATTTAGTTGGATTTTATGTCCTTTTTACCTTATTATGTGTAGGTATCTGATTTGAAAGAAAGAGAATGAATTCGAGTAAAAGGGATGAATTCAGGTGAAAGTCGGTGCTTCACCAGAGGACACCGGTGAAATACTATTCAATTGCAGGCAATGACTGGTTTGAGGAGGAAATGCAACCGGCGGCAGCAGGCATCAACCGACGACTCACTGGTTCCATTGTCGATAGGTGCTGGATCTTGCTGGACCAAAGATGAGATCAAGCCATGGATCGTGGATGGAAATTAGCGAACCATAAAACCCATCGTCAATGGGCCCTGGGATGTCACTGGATCGCAGAAGAAAATGAACGGCGGCTTGCAGATTGCAACTAGCGAACCGCTGGTTCCGTCGCCAGTGAAAAAAGGCCTGAACAGGGGAAATTATCTCTAGCATTGAAGAAGAGGAGATTGGTGGCCCTATTTTTGTATATAGACTGCAAGAAAGTACTCTATACAGATCTTTTAAACATTTCTTTTTTCTTTTTAGAGAGAAGAACCCCATTCGAGAAGAAATTCAAATATTGCTTTCTCCTATTTTCATGTTCTTCCTTAGCAAGGTATAACCATTGTTGCATACATATTTTGAGTTTGATTTTTCTTGCTCTTAGTAATGAAATCATTGAGTTTATTAACAAATATGCTCTTTAGGTTCTTAATTATGAGTAACTAAATCATTAACTAGAGGTGTGTGATGATGGGTGTTTAATTAGATACGGTATTGCTAGATTCATCTTAAATATTGCTTAATTAATATAAATCTATTGAATTCTCTTCAAATTATAATTGATTCCCCGTAGTTGCAAATATGAGTTTGGTTTTCTTACTTGATCTTATCTTGAAAAAGAAGAATTAAGTATTGGGGGAGAATTTGATTGTGGGAATGGATGTGACTGTGTGGGGTTGGGCTAGAAATAGTCAAAACCCATATTCATAATCCTAATAAGTGGTTGATGGCTAGAAATAGCTTAACTACTAACCCAAACTATATTAGGCTAATTGAATTGTGTCTTGAGGTTCGAAAGGACTCGAGAAAAAGACGCCCAAGAGGTTGAAAAACATCGAGTGCCATTTTTTCCAACGTTATTCACACTTATTCGCAATAATTTGATGATCTAGCATATCCTCATCTGATTAGCACCCCATCTACACAACACCTCTAGTCTTCACTTATCATGGTCTCTTAATTTTGTTATTTTGCTATCATGGCTAGCTGATTTAGAATCCACAATATTAATGACCTCATTCCCCTCCCCCAAAAATTTACTGTTTCATTTCCCTTTATTTAGTGTGAATTAATTCAAATTTCCAAAACAACAGTTGCGCAAATCATTCACTAGTCTCTGTGGAATTCGACTCGACATCCGTTAGGAATATTTGTTTTGAGAATGATCATTTATGCTCTCTAATTATGAGGGGTGTAATTTGGATGTTATCATATATCTTCAAACAAAAAGAGTTGAACCTACAATAGCATCATTGGCTTGAGTTGCTGAAAGACTACGACATAGATATCTTATATTACCCAGAGAAAACTAATGTTATAGCCAATTCCCTTAGTCGTAGATCTATGGGAAGCTTGACATATCTGAGCACAAAAAAAGATAATTAGCTCGAGAGATGCACCAGTTGGCTAATTGGGGGGTCGGGTTGAGAGACTCAGATGGTAGCAGGGTGGTCATTCATAAACTGCAGTGTTATCTCTCGTTGTGGAGGTGAAAGAGCGATAATATGAAGATCCTAGTCTGGTACAATGATAACATCCAAAATATATCCTTCATGCTAAGAATATACATGATCGAAGTATAAAAATAAGTAACCTAATGAGTGCCGAGGTTGAATCCCACGAGGACTAGGGAATGATAGTTACAGGTGTCGGTTGAGAAATTGACATTAGCTTGCACCACATTGATTCAATATAAAAACAAATAAAATTAGGGGGATTAAAATTTTTAGAAAATTGTATTGGGTGATTTAGTGAAATAAAACAACTAGATCAGCTAAGTTTTCAACAAGAGTGTGAAAGACCAGAGGTGCGGTGTAGATAAAATACTAACTAGATCGAGACATGCCAGGTCATCTTATGAGTTCAACAAGTGTAAATAATTTCGGAGAGTGGGTAATTACAACTTTTCAGCCTTCTAATTATCTCTTACTAGAGTTTGGTCAAACCTCTAGTCATTATTTAGCTTAACCTGATTGATTTGGATTAGCAACTGCACTAATTTCTAGCTATTAGCTGCTAATAAGAAATGAGAATGCAATTTCAGCTACTTCTAGCCCAATTTCACAATCTCTTATCGATACCCACTATTAAATTCTCTTCCAATACTTAATTATTCTTTTACAACCAATAATCCAGAGAGAACAAATAGACTCATATCATAATCAATGAATCTTTCTTTATAGATTAAAGAGAATCTAATAGATTTACACTTATTTGGACAATATGAAGATGACTCTAGCAATACCCAATCTAATTAAATATTCATCATCACACACCTCTAGTTAATGATTTAGCCACTCATGATTAAGAAATTTATAAACACGTTCATCAATAGCTTCATTTAATTTAATAGAAAGAGTAGAAAAATCAACTTCACAAGATAATTTCCAACAGTAGCTGAAACTTACTAGTACAAAGAAGAAATAGAGCAGAGTACTTTCTACAAATTTACCAATCAAAATCTCCCTACTTCAACTAAGAAATGTTCCGCAGCTAAAAAGTGAAACAATGATGTGGTATATGCTTTTCTCTCTCTCAATATGTCTATTTCTATCTCTCCTTCTGTATATCTCAGTACAAAGTACTTTATATGCTATTTATATCCTTAAAAGTAGACTTTTTATCCCTTTTCCCATGTTGGATGATTATACCTCTGAGCACCATTCTGGAATAGATGGAGACACCGGCGGTTTGCTGGTTTCAATCCATGAATCGCCGGGTATCTTTTCTCGGCCCTAACTCAATTTCAGTGAACATCGGTGGTTCACCCGGCGTTTTGCCGATGCCGATACGTGAACCGCCGAATCATCAAGCTTATTTCCAGTACTTTAGGTGTTCTTTGGACACTAGACCGGCTAATCACCGCTGGCATTTCGTGAACTGCCGGTGGCATTAATCCTCCAAGGTAGTGATGTTTGGCCTTTGGCCGGCATTTCACCGGTTTTCATTATGGATCGCCAATTTACTCTCACTCCCTTCTTTTTGCTCCATTTTTGCTCTTTTCTTCACATTTAGTCATCTGCATTCAACAAAAGAAAAAGGGGCATTAAATCCAGATAATCAACAAAAAATCAAGTTTTAGAACCTAATGAGTGGGTAAATTACCAACTCATCAAACCCCTAGACATAAATCATTGCTTGTCCTCAAGTAATGAAATACTCATTCACTGAAAAATATGCCACCTCTAATAACATTTATACCTTGCCAATCCCCTGAACTATGACAACCCAAAAATGTGCTCACCACGCTCACCGAAAAAGAGAAACAAATACCCCAAAAGATAAAAACAATGAAGATGTTTCAAACGGGCTACCACCTTCCACCAATCAAAGCTCATGAAAGAATTCATTTATTAAAAAAAAATGCATTGCTCAACCATGCAACACACATAGCATCTCAAATTATAATCAATTCACATTCAAAGCTTTCCTTAGAGTTTACACTCCTCGTGCCCTATTCCCACATTAACCTCCTATTCCCACATTAACTCTGAATGCTTTTGTGTCCCTAAAAAGGAATGATGCCACTCACCAAAATAACAATCCCTATTCTTTTGGTCATGTGATTATTTTAATGCACACAAGGGATTGTTTGGAAGGGACACTCAAACCTCACACTCACTCTCCCAAAAGAAATCTTCATGCATACACTTGACTCATAAGTTTGCCCTTCATGTAATTCACCAATAATGTAGAGTAGCTGCAACTAGAATAATTTAGGGCTTGCGGGTTATGATGTAGGCTCGGGATAAGGGTAGGATAAAAATTTTGCTATACTGACTAGATCCTCCCTAATTCTTTTTGTGAACATACCTTACATCAGCTCCTTCCAGTCACTTCACCTTGTTTCACTTCTTTCCTTGTTTATGAATTTCATTTCTTTAACAACCCCCTTTGGCTTTTGCAACTAACCTTATCACCTAAAGAGGAAACACCGTTCACACAAATTATCTTTTTCTTTTTGATTTATCCTTCGGTGCATTTTGACACAATGTGGTTGTCACGCCCCAAACTAGGGTAGGCTGCAACAAGTACTAGATTCATGATTGATCGAGAAGCCAACTATATAGCATCTATAGATGTAACACTAACACTGACCAAGCCACCTATCACAACAAACCAAGATAAATACTGGACCCATAATGCCTTGACAATTATAAATATGCAACCTGGAAAGCCGACAAGGCTACAATAAAGCTAAGCAACGCAATGAAAAACCAACACGACTACATAAACAACATAATTATACAAACTAATCCATATAAGACTTACAGAGTAAACAAATTGAAATGCACGGGACAGGGCCCAGGCCTACCCATGCGGTACGCAAAACACAAAATAGTCAAAACTAGAAAATGGCTCCTGGAAGAGAGCATCATACCACTATTCTACTGAAATCTAGCTCCTACTGCGTCCGATGATCTGAGCCTTAGCCTGTACCTAAAACATTATTGCAGGAAGGGTCCCAAGATGAAGGGATGTCAGTACGAATAAAATGTACTGGTATGTAAGGCTGAAAACTGCAAACATATAAGATAAAAATGATAACTGGGCTAGAAATAAGGAATAGTAACAACCCAGAATCCTGAAAATAGAAACCTAACAATAACTCATTATTGAAGTGTAAATGAAATCATCTAATGCAAAACAAAGACTATAACTGAAATTCCAACAGCCAGCTAACCATAAAATCTATATACAATTCGTCCAGCAAGTATACCATACCGGGGCTAAAATAAAAATGCCTCAAGCCGGTGTACCACACCAGGGTAAAATCCGTCCAGCCAGTGTACAACACCATGGTAAAATAACAATACCTCCAGCCGATGTACCACACCAGGTTAAAATAAAAAAATCCTTAAAAAATCATAAATAGAGATGATATGGCTTATACTGGACCAACTTAATATGTACAACATAGAAATGACGAATACTAAACACGTGGCCTGCATAGGCCTCCTTCGTAATGGATAACTGCAAGTGAGTACATATAACATTGTAAAGCTAGAAAATAGAACATAAATGCATGTATTCAAAACTTGTATAAATCATAAGGAACTGTAGACGAACTAAGAGTTTCAACAAAATTTATAGATCGTGTTCAAGGGACATTAGAGATCAGAAACTCACTAGCTTGTCGTTCGGCTTAAGGGAAAGGGATTATGAAATATCTCCTTGTCTTGACATATTTCATAATATACACATTAGATAAAGAAAATCCATAACCAGGTAATCCTAATTCAATAAGATCATTTACCCTTAATAGCTTGCGACGTCTTTACGTGGCTTAAAATCAATTACATGTTATCATCTTGGCTCTTTCACCAATTTCGGTTAGAAACCAAACCTTTAAACACAATTAACAAAAAATATATATATATATATACACACACACACACACACTCATATAACATACAGTAAGGACCAGCTAACAATGACCATGCTAAGGGGTCTCCAACTTAATGCACAACTACGACAATAATCAATATAATATCACACTTTAGATGTGTCACTTAGGCTAGGCATAATCTTAATATTTAACCTCAATAAAACATGAAAATTTAAAGTTTAAATGAAGCTTAACATACTGCCTCAATACTTTTAAAGCAGTTTCTGGCTCATTTTATTCCCAACACACGAATCGTGCTTAAAAGAACAATAGATGGGGCGCCTTACATACCCTTCTCGATGAACTTTTCTCTAGCCGATTTCCTATTTCAATGATCAGCCTTAAACTTATTTGATCTAGTGTTTTTATAGGTTAATGAAATGCTTAATATATAGCACAAAATGAATCCAAAATAACTAACAAAAGGCAGTCACAATAGCAACAACAACACATGGCAACATCAACAACATTTAGCCATTTTCTCAACTAGTTTTCACTAACTTTTGAGGGAGAAACAAGAGGCAATTTCACCTTAGTATTGCTGTAATTCATCCCCTAAATATAAAGTATACTTCCAGAAAAATAAACAGCCAAAAAGCCTAAAGAAAACGAGCAAAACTCAGCTCCAAAACAGTCCATTGGCAGCTCACTTAGCTGCCAATTTTTAGATTTTCTCTTTGCAATTTGAGAGCTTTAAAAGGGGTGAAATCCTTAACTTTTCATGGGGGTTTATTCTTGGTTAAAAATAAGAGTAATTGACCTCTAATTCTTTTCCAAAAATTCAACAACCTTGCTGTCCAAAACGCAGCAAAAACAGTTCACCAACACACCAAACACACCTCCAACTTCTAGTCTTTTAATCAAGAATTCAAGCAAGGTTAGGGGTAGAATTCTTACCTTTTATACTTGTGTTTAATACCTACCAAGAGGGAACATATATGTATCTTAGAAAAGCTTCAAAAATGCAGAAAATTCACCACAGCAACACTACCCAAGTGCAGCCAAAACAGCCACCAACACAACACTTTTACCTTATGATAGCTCCCCTTCACTTACCTTTACTTTTAATTGGGCTAACTTGGTGTTCAATTTAGTTGGTTGCTGGAAATTTGATAGAATTTAATAGGATAAGCAATAACCTAAATTCTTGAAACGTTGAAAATGATTTCACAACACACAACTTAAAATATAAAGGTTGTTGGGCAGTGGCCACCTCACTGCCAACATTGTCACGGTAAAATGTCTATAACTTTTTACTCCGAACATAAATTGATGAGAGATTTGAGTTTCTGAAAATTAGAATCAATGGCATTTAATTTGATAGGTCGTGGGGCTTCTAATTCATTATACATTAGGAGATACAGTTGCTTTAAGTTGACCCTTTCTTATGAACTTCACATACTCTTTGGTTTTCCATTCGTACACATTTTTCTTGTCATATATGACTAATATACAACTCGTACATCCTTTAACCTAGCATAAAAATATCAAATAATCACCAAAAAAAATTTTGAGGTGTAATAGTGGTGTTCCCTCACACTGTAATTCTTATCTTCCCCCCTTTTTGCACACCCCCAAACTTAAGCTTTTGCCTCATTTCTCATTTTTTATCACTCTCTCTTTCTTAGGCTTTAAGACTCATTTCATCACTTATCTTTTCACTAGCATTTAGGGAAAATGGGGGCCAAAGAGAGGTATTAAGAACAGTCGTAAGGCTTGTAATGTGATTGCCAAAGAAAGTGTCTAAGGCTCATTGTTGGCTAACTAGGATCAATGCTCATGGAGGGCATATGGGTGGAGTGACTTGACAAAGGAAAGCCTAAATTCATGTTCTTGTCACAACTACATCGAGGATTTCGCCTTGAATCACATTTGGGGCAAGTTCTAGACAAGATGTAATGCATGAGATTCATCAAAAATTTCCTCACTACACAAGGCATCACCCTTAAAGGGTCTACAAGAGTCATTCTCAACACAAGATATCAAATTAGGACATCAAAGTAGGAAAACATCATAAATAAAGCAAAGAATTTTACAACGTATGACAAAGAATGCTACCCTACAATGTCAACATTTTCTCATTATCTTCATTTTCATGTCCTTGTTTTAAAATTCTATTTCAATAATTTTTTGGGTGGTGCCACTCAAAACACATCATAAAAGACTCAAAACAACATGGCATTTTTCCTTAAGGATGTCGCCACACAATCTATCATCGAAAAATTCCAACACTGTTCGACAACAAAAAATAAACAAAAACAAAAGCATGCTCCTCGGGAAAGAACCGTGGTCAGAAGAAAACCCTTGGAGTTTTAATTTCTATACTACTATTTATAATGGAGAAATTAAAAGGAACACTAACCATCACTAACCATCAACCATAAAATTCCAACCAAGTCATTCATTTAAAAACAAGACACGCCCAACAAGGGAAATCATCAATCATCAAAATAAAACAACAGCCCAAAAAAGGCTGGACTTAATCAAATTCAAACAAAAACAGAAGAACATCCAAAGAAACATCAATCACTGACCCCTTTATCACTTGTGCTAATTCCTCCCCCACATAAGAGAATACCTTGTCCCCAATGTAAATATGCAAAAGGGAAAGGGATAAGAAACTCCCTAAGTGGGTCACTATTCTTCATTATCCGCATTTCCCTCACCTGCATCACCGACGCTAGACTTACCTATCCAAGCGAAATCATCTCCCAGCCCTTCAAAAAGATCATCAATTGGACCCCACACTAAGGAAGGAGCAGCCATTGCAGCATCCAAGACGCTCATATACGACACTTCTATTAAAGTCTAACTCTTCCACTCTTGTACCTCAGTTCGGAGGGAAGTGACTGCCCCTTCTACTGCATATACCCTCTTGAATAACATGGTGACATTCTCATACAATGACTTGAGCTCCTTTTTGATTGGTTTGGAAATGAGTGCGGGGAGGCTCTTAGCCAATCGTGCGAGTTTTTCATCTCCACAAGTCTATGGAGATCACTTGGATGGAGGATTGCAGAGGGGGAGATTCTCCCCTCTATGGCATGTCACCTAACGCTTGGCCTAACATTTCCATATAGGGAATATTTGACTCTGGGGCAAGTGGGGATTGGTCTGACACATGGGAGAGGGATCCTTCTTGCACTCCAAAGGCCTAGTCTCTTTCTTTTCATTGTTGGTGCCTCGGAATCTCTCTTCCAATCAATGTCTGTCACTCCTATAGTTATGGAAGGAATTTCATTAGGGAATATAGGCACTCTGGCTGCTGAACAAAGCTGGGAAATGAAGACGGTGTAGGGCATTGAAGTACTGGACTGTCAAGCCTTTTTCTTTATTTTCTAAACAACAATTTTCCCGATGTTCATGGGGACTCCTTTCATTATGCAAGCATTAAAGATAATGGTTTCAAGGCTGACCCTCTGCTCAATTTTAGAGGGGATGATCCGAGCACAAACAAAATCCAGCCACAACTTGGCCTCGAACTTCAAATCGCGGTGAGAAATTTTTCCACCAATTGAGGCCCAGAGAGGATTGTCAACAGCTATTATGTGGGCTACACAAGCAAATTGATCCTTTATATTGGCTACCCGAGTCATATACTTTGTACCAGATTCCACTGCGTCTTCCCAAAATAAGGAGTTGATGGCCGCTGGGGTAATGTCAGCTTCTACCCCCTAGCATCACCAAAGGCAGGCATAGGATGTCATAAACCTTGCCCCTGTGCTGCATGCTGTCCTATCGGGCCTGATATGAGGCGTAGAACTCCATCACCAAGCAAGGATAGTCAGGAAGCAGAGGGTTGGCAAATGCATGCCATTGCCTTTCTATGAATTGCTCGGTGATGTTGGAAAAATCACCTCTCAACCCCGCCAAGTCGAATCGCTTCTCCACGATGATTGATCGGCCTTGACAAATGACGTAGTGCTCTTGCATTTTTGGGACGCAAAATATTATTGAGTTCTTGGTGTTGGAACACGGTGGAGCGGCCTTTTCTTTTCCCCTTCCCTTGCTAGAAGAAGAGGCAAGGGCCTTTCCTTTTCCTGTGTTCCTTGATGAAGACATGGTTTGTTTTTTTCTATAAGAATGACGTTAGTGATAGTTATTTGAAGATAAAATTAAAAATATAAAAAGAAATAGTCTATGGGAGAGCTGAGAAACAAGGGAAACCACACAATCATTTAGCGAACAAATAGCAACGGTGAAGGACCGGCGGTTCGCAAGAGAAATTTCGCAGACCACCATTTGCCCGCCGATGCTTTACAGAAAACTAGACAAGTGAGGGATGTATCAGCTGTTAAGAGGAGAATCACCAGTCAAAATTCGTGAACCGCTGATGTAATGTGGGATCCACTCAGTGGCTTGAAGCCAATTTTCAGAGTGAGCCGACATTCTGTTGGCGATTCACAAAATCTGACCTGCAAAATGCCGGTTCCCATTGCCCCCAATTTTGAAATTAACAAATCACAAACATCCATTAACACACACACACACACAACATGATAAAATTAGCACTACTCCATTCACATATATCTCATGATGTTTAGCCCTTAAGAATGGTGTCACCCGGTCTATCATCAGGCACAACATTGAATTTTATTCAATTGAGTTACTCAGATTTCACCTTTTTCAAAATTTCACACACATACACATATATTCCCCATTCCATTCAACAACCATAGCATACTCATGAGTTCAATAAGGAGGGGAAATAAAGTATTAATGCTAAAGAATTAAGCACCAATGATGAGAAAGTTAAGACAAGGTCAAGAAAATTTTTACCAAATTGTAGGATTGTTTGCACACTTGAACTTCAAAATCTTAGAAAATTCTTAATAATGGCACTTCAAGAGATGTGTAGTATATGAAGGAAATGTGAGTGAAGTGAGTGTGTTAGTGAGAAGGTGGAGAGAGTTTTATAGGTAAAAGGTGGAAGTTTGATAGGTTGAGGGGAAGGTGGAGAGTTTAATATTGGTGTGTTGGTGGTAAGTGGGAAGGTGGAAAGGTGGGAAAGTGGAAAGGTTTAAAATTGAGAAATATAGGGAAATGAGAATGTTGGGTAATGGAGAGACAAAAATGGAATGGAAAAATGGTGGAGAAAGGGGAACTAGGGAAATATTTGCAGAATAGGGCAGCTGAGCTAGTATTTGGATTTTGTGGGCCCACTCTTTAAATTCCATTTTGAAATAAACTTGTACCTTGACTGGCGTTGCATTGGCGGTTCACCGAATCACATCGGTATTCTTCCACTTTAATTTTCCTCTGCCATGTATTTTGTGCCCAGTTATTTGCTTCCTGGCCGGCAATCCACCGGCGGTTCACGGATGGAATCAGCGATCCGTTGGTTACCCGCCGCTTATGTGACCGAGCATCAGGTCCTTTGTCTTACATCGGAAACACATCGACAGTCTACAGTTTTGATTCAGCGGTTCGCCAATGGGTCCGTTGTGTCACGCCCCACCTTGGGAGGCATGACCGGTACCTAGTGCCACACTGGGTCTGAACTAGTCTAATTTGACTGGTGCACTACTGGTGCACATTGACAATCAATTCAAGAAACTAGCAAGCTATATCTTGGCTGTAAATACAGCCCCTGGTCTACAAGGCCACCTGTAAAAGAAGACAGCTAACCAGGACAACACAATAAAAGGGATCCTATGTTGGCCGACAAGACCACCATGCTTTCAAGTTATAACCGAAACGTAAATCAGGCGCTAAACTACATTATGACCGACAAGGCAACTACCGAACAACTAAACAAGGTCCCTCACGGCCATCATAGGAAATAAAGCACACAGGGGCCCACCACGGCCACCAGCAAACTAACCACAGGGAATATACAACAGTCGGAAAGCCTCTATGAGTGATATAATGGTCGGGACAGGGCCCCGACCTGCCCAAAATGGTACATCAAAAGTAAGCCTCGTCTAACTTTCAACTCCAAAGGGAAGGAGCTAAAAACACTGCTGACCTCAACTGAAAGCTAGGAACGTCTCGAACCACATCTATTTGCGCCTGCAGGCAAGTAATGTAGTGCCCGAGTGGGTGTTAGTACAATATGTACTGAATATGTAAGGCAGAAAGATAATAACTGACTGAAAGCTGGTAAATCTGTAATAATTTAAAAGAGGGAGTAAGAATTTAACCTACAATACCTATACGATATGAATTAGCTAATCAACAAGTCTATATATGCAAACAAGAATCTAACCGGGTCCCCATAAGCCTGAATGGTACAAATAGCACAGAAAAACCTACCTGGGCCCCCATAAGCCCCATCAAGTACAAATAAGATCCCCTCCACTTACCTAACCACCACGGACATTTGCACAAAGTGTAACTCAGGGTGGCCCTCGCGGCCTCAATTTGATGGAACTCATTATGGCCCTCACGACCTCAGTAAATGGAACTCAATACATCCCTTACAGCCTCAGTAAAAGGAACTCAATATGGCCCTTACAACCTCAGTAAATGAAATTCAATACGTCCCTTATAACCTTAGTAAATGTAACTCAATACGGCCCTTACAACCTCAGTAAATGAAATTCAATATGGCCCTTACAACCTCAGTAAATGAAATTCAATACGACCCTTATAGCCTCAGTAAATGGAACTCAATACGACCCTTACAACCTTAGTAAATGAAATTCAATACGGCCCTTAGAGCCTCAGTAAATGGAATAACAATTAACTACTCAATTTTGAGGGAAGATCATTCTAGATAGGCTAACTCAGACAAGAATTATTATTTCATCGCTATAGGCTCAATTCAGTTTACAACAGCTGACCCCAATAGGTTTACTCAGAAGTAATATAGAAATATGAATCATATTAACTTTACGACGAACATAACTTGCCAAAAGGATAGCCTTACATACCTTAAGTGTCGACTTCCTGTTTGACCGACGAGTTTCAACCAGAATTCAACAGCCCTTTGCAACTGTAATCTTATTACTGGGAGAATGAGACTAGTTTCATTACTCAATTAAAATAAAATGATAACTTTTCATAATAATATCAACTACACCTTAACTTGACGAAATACGGCCGAAAACGTATAATTTCCCAAGAGTTCCAAAGGGAGAAATTCTTACTCGAAGCTTGTGATCGTATAGAAATCAGTTTGAAGTAATTCTAACGACTTCTATTCGGTGGAGTTCCAATTCTCTGGACGTTTTTCTTGAAACTAACTCCATAGTAATGTTTCCCGCAGGCTTATAATTCAATACCTGAAGTTAATAGGTGTTTGGACGGCGTTTGGTAGCGTAATCAGATGAAAAACGTTGAATTCTCTCATCTCACACTCTCTATGGCTGTGACTATGTTGGAAAATGATCACAAATGTACTTAAGGACCCTTATATAAATTGAGGGGCAGTGGCAAGGGGGCGCCTCTTGCCACCCAACGCGGCAACCTAGGGCAGCGCCATTGCCTCCCATTGTGGAGCCTCCCTAGTGCGCCGTGTCTCTCAAGGCACTGGTAGGGCTGGCGCGCCGCGCTTCCCAGAGCGCCAGAGTGATGGCACGTCGCACTTGCCCTTGAAGCCTGACCTTGTTTGATCCGACCTTTGGGGTTTCTACATGCGTCGTACCTTCTTTATTTATCAAAACTCCATGTGTACGTTTGTAACTTACTAACTTTTACGAGGTGTAACACGCCGGTACTTCATTCCAAACTTATCCTTCTATTTTGCACTCTCCTTCATTGGCAGTTCGCTCTTCTAGATCAGCGACTCTTCAGTTCCGCGTTGTTCCTGTCTACATGGTTTATCTCTCCCTTCGTTCCTCTCTTCATAGCTCCTACAAAAACAAAAACAACAATGACATAAGATAATTCACTAAATACTTGGGTTGCCTCCCAAGAAGTGCCTTAGATAATGTCGTGGCATGATGTGGATCTCTTTTCACCAACTCT
Organism: Datura stramonium; assembly: GCA_018107945.1. Lineage (NCBI taxonomy): Eukaryota > Viridiplantae > Streptophyta > Magnoliopsida > Solanales > Solanaceae > Datura > Datura stramonium. The sequence goes on along the minus strand of JACEIK010006643.1, from coordinate 13,114 downwards.
TTTCCGATGGTTCATCATCCGACTACATCTCCTTCAGCTCCAATCCCATGTCCTCCTCTTCAATTAGCAATACTTTAGCCACCTTGTATTCGAGGGGCGTTTCAGTTGATGGACACATCTTGAAGGTGACTTCCTCACTTCCAACTCAAAATTTTAGCTCTCCAAGCTTCACGTCCACTACGGCTCTCCCCGTAGCTAACAACTATCTTCCCAAATTAATGGGAACCTCTACATCAATTTCACAATCCAAAATAACAAAGTCAGCCGGTAGAATAAACTTGTCCACTCTTACCAACACATCTTCTAGCACCCCCGCTGGTCTTTTTATTGACCTATTTGCAATGAGTAGCCTCATCAATGTTGGCTTTGTGCTTCTGAGTCCTAATTTCTTGAAATGAGCAGGGGCATCAAATTTATGCTGGCGCCAAGATCACATAGAGCTTTTTGAAACACACATATCCCAATTGTACATGGGATTGTGAAACCTCCTTGGTCTTCCTATTTGGGGGAAATATTACTCATTATCACCGCACTACAATGGTGCATTTTCTCCCCATTACCTGCATCAACCACCTTTTTCGTCTTCAACAATTCTTTCATAAAACTTTGCATAACCGGGCATTTGGAGTAGAGCATCCACTAACAATAAATTTATGGACAACTTACTAAACATGTCAATGAACTTTTTGAACTGGTCGTCCTTCTTTTTCTTGGCCGACCAATGTGGATAAGGAGGTGAGATTCTTAATTCAACCTTTTCATCAATTTGGGGCTTCATGCCCACCTCATCATTATCATCATGTGAGAGGATTTCATCATCCTTTCCCTCTCCTTCCTCATCAATCTTTTATTCATTCGTTGGAGTCATTGGTATTTTGTCGACTTCGTCTTTTTCATTTGATTTCAGGTTATCAACCTCGTTGGGCTTCACCGGGGCATCTCAAATCACCTTTCCACTACTGGTGACAATAGCCATGCATTGACCATCTTTCTTTGGATTAGGCATTGTGTCACTAGGTAGTTTTCCCTTCATCGGGGGATTCATCTGGGCCTCCAAATGATTGATGGAGGTGGAATGTGAACTCACTATTTGGGCAAGATTAGACACCTCCCCTCCTAATTATTTCACCCCTCTCTCGGTTGACTCCACCTTCCTAAAAACTCTCGATAGCTTTTCTTCAATTTCTGAGTTACCCGCATCACTCACACCCGGCTAATTGTAGGGATTCCCAACTTTTGGAGGGGGAACATATGGGTTCAAACTCCAGTGATAGCAATCACCCATTTGGTTTGGCTCCCTATTACCCCACCTTTCATTTTTTTCGGGCCATCCTTGTGGCTCACGATTTCTCCAACCTTGGTTGTCATCCCTTTGGCACCATACGCCTTGGTTTGCTCCTTGGAATCTAGGTCGAGGACGTCCTATTTGGTTTCCCATGAAATAGCATTCTTATTCATATCTGCGAGGTAACGACTCTCCTTTATATTGTAAGGTACCTTGCATTCCCACAACATTTATGTCACGACCCAAACGTAGATCCGGATCGTAACACGGGACAAGGAGCCCTGAGAGAATCCAAGTCGACCCATGACATGAACATTTATCTAACTGCAAATCATTTAGAGAGGAATACTAAACATACGACATAGTGGAGATATAAACATAACATAACATAGCATGATAAATGGAACGTACTAGAATTACATATTAGCTTAGTACTACAATTAGTCTGAAAGCCTCTATCATATCAAATGGGTTTGTGGGACAACATCCCCAACTCACCTGGAAAAAAAACTGAAACAAAAGGAACATCAATGTCTGAACATATGGCCCTTGGAACTGAGGACTCACCAAAAGGGGCTGAAAGCTAACTCTGAAATGGACTACTGACGGGATGAGCTTAAGAGCAAGGTCTTGTATCATGAAACGATATAAAATAGAAAGTATGCGGTCAGTACATGAAATGTGCCGAGTATGCAAGCTAAGTAAAATGGACATTAAAATATATAAAAGATCATAAATGATCATGAGAGTAGGACAACATGCTCATAACATAAGGCTCATGGCTTTCAAAACATTCGTAATTTAGTCATAATAACAATCAGAAGAGAAAATCTTTATTGAACATGACTTGAGCCAATATACATAATCATAAACATGCATAAATCATGAAGAACAATGGGAGATTCTCATAACCGACATACCCCATATGAGCATACATGGAGCCCGACCTATAACCCTAGTCAGGAGGGTGTTCGTACCTTGCCAAGGGTAGAATCATGAAGAGCATGATATCACACATGAAAAGGGCCCATTTCAGTAAAGGGGGATAGTCACAAGGGAGGTCCCATCATGTTCTTTTGTGGCACGTAGTTATGAGATCCGGAGCGAAACCTATGTCCCAAACCTTCTTGGTGTTAAATACTACTCCAATAATATATATAGCTCTCATAGTATTATATGCATGAGATTCATGGGCTAGTTAAACCATGATAATCATAAACATTCTTGTAAATACGTGAACTAGCCTTGAGGGTAAGCCCCGTGAGTCAGCCAAAAACATAATTAGTAAATCATGGATTCATGTATACTTATAAATCATATATATACTTTACAAATCATCAATTCATAATGGGTATTTGAATAAATCCATATTTCAAAATATAAATCATGATGGGTTTAGGAATATAAACAATTGAAGTAAATATTATAACTCGATTCATCATAGAACATGCATATTTAGGCTCAATTTAGTAGAAATAAAAATCAACAATTTTATGATAAAAATATTTGTAGAATCTGATAAAAATTGTAAAATATGATGTAAATCATGAAATATAACAACCTATTGATAGATCATTAGAATTCCACAAGATTTAAGTTAAAATCCTATAATATTTTTTATCAAACTTCATGAGTTATGAGAGATTGGGAATGGGTGTGAACGAAAACACCAATTCATAACCCTACATACCTGGGTAAGATCAGTTCTCACCACTCCTTGAAAGCCCAGAGGGAAATTGATGAAGAACACCTTGAAAATTAGTTTGATCACCTCTAAACTTTTCTAACTTTGCATGCATGAGAATGAATAGATTAGGGGGCTTAACCTATCTTAATGCACTCAGAAAATAACTTAAAACGATGTAGCTTAGGACCTTAGAGCGTAGGAATAACGAAAATACCCTTGATGAAAAACCCTGAAAAATTTGCACTGGGTGAACTAACGGGCGTAACGACGAGTCATTGGAGGATACCACGACTTGTGGTATCCTTCTGTCATCTGCCCTTCCAACTCCCTGATCTCAGTTTCGATCCCACAACTCAACAGGAAGAGTTGTCCTTACATTCAACGGGTCGTTGTTTCGACCGTTCCTTCCTCTTTCAGATCTTGTACTTTTCCTTACAACAAACCTCACCACGACTCTTTACTTCAACTAAAGAGTCGTGGTTACATTCTGTTAGGTGCACTGGAAAATTATTGGCATCCCATACCACGATCCAGCACCGCGTTGCACGCCGTGGCACGTTGGGCTTAAATNCTTTACTTCAACTAAAGAGTCGTGGTTACATTCTGTTAGGTGCACTGGAAAATTATTGGCATCCCATACCACGATTAGTGACCACAACCCATTATATCTCATGATGTGTCGTGGGATGACTCGTTCATCCCCTAATGCTGAAGTCCAGTACCACCCACGGCTCCAAATGAAGACTCGTTATTCCCAACAACGATTCGTTACTTCACTTAGTGTTTCCACTGTCACCAGACCTGGTCCTTCCCACGACTGCTTCCTGCGGGTGGTTTGTTGGACCAACGATCCATTGGGTCATCCATCCTGTGAGATTTTCACAATTTCAACTAACTTAAAAATTTTAAATCCCGGGTCTAATCTTAGGTGCTTTCTGGGTATTACAATATCTCCCCCTTGGGAACATTCATCCTCGAATGTTGGAAACAAGTAGAAAACAGGGACATGCAATCATTTCACTCAAATACTAATCATTTAAATTGAAATTGACGGAATAACTATCTCCGATTCAAACCATATATCTGAACCGATTTAATGATTCACATACACATCCATATACATAAAAGAAACTTGAAAACTTGAACTAAACATAAAACTAAATAGAGATTTTGGGCAAATCTGATACCTCATGTTGGAAATGAGTCGGTAGAAAATACATGTGGGTATCTAGCTATCATATCCGCTTCGGCTTTCCACGTAGCTCCTTCAACATGTTGATTCCTCCATAACACTTTGACTGAAGCTACTTCTTTATTCCTTACCTTTCGAACCTGATGATCCAATATTTCCACCAGAACCTCTACATAGCTAAAGCTGTCTCTGACACTAACACTGTCCACCGGGAAAACTAGGACTGGATCACCCAAACACTTCTTCAAAAGCGTTACATCAGACACAAGATGCACGGAAGATAACTCTGAGGGCAACTCCAATTCATACGCCACCTTGCCAACTCTTCTCATAATCCTGTAAGGGCCAACATGACGAGGGCTAATTTTTCCTTTATTTCCAATCCACATCACTCCCTTCATGAGAGATACCTTCAAAAACACCTAGTCATCCACCTCAAACTCTAATTCTCTCCTTCTCACATCGGCATAGGACTTTTTGCGACTCTATGCGGTTTTTAGCCTGTCTCTTCTCAATTGAACCTTCTCTATAGCCTCATGAACCGACTCTGGCCCTATCTTAGCTGCCTCACCCACCTCAAATCATCCGATGGGCGATCTACACCTCCGCCCTTAGAGAGCCTCAAATAGTGCCATCTGAATGCTGGAGTGGTAGCTGTTATTGTAAGCAAACTCGATCAGGGGCGGGTGTTCATCCCAACTACCTTTGAACAGCATCACGCATGCTCTCAAAATGTCTTCGAGTCTGAATTGTCCACTCTGCTTGACCATCCATTTGCGGGTGTAATGTTGTGCTGAGTTTAACTTGAGTACCAAGCCCTTTTTGAAATGACCTCCAAAACTAAGAGGTAAATTGTCTACCTCTGTCTGAAATGATGGATAAGGGCACTCCATGTAATCCAACTAACTCTCAGATATACCGTTTGGCGTAATCCTCCGCCGAGTCCGTGGTTTTGACTAGTAGAAAATGAGCAACCTTGGTCGACCTGTCTACCACAACTCAAATGGAGTCATATTGTCGATGATTACGAGGTAAACCTGTTATGAAATCCATATTAATTTCTTCTCACTTCCAAGTAGGAATGCTGATATCCTGAAGCACACGCTCCCGTCCTTTGATGATCCACCTTTACTTGATGACAGTTTTGGCACTTGGCTACGAATTCTTCAATATCATTTTTCATTCCATTCCACCAATATATTTCCCGTAAATCACGATACATCTTGGTGCCACCTAGATGGATAGAATACCTGGATTTATGAGCCTCAGGCAACATCCGGCTCCTTAAATTGTCAACATCCGGAACACATAGGAGACTTTGGTACCGAAGCACACCATATCCCCCTTTGAAGATGACCTCTACCTTCTTCTCCTGAACGACTTCCTCCAACTTCACCAAGCTAGGATCCTAGTCTTTTCTAGCTTTTACATCTATCACCAAGGAAGATTCTGATACGTTCCGAACTGCCACACCGTTATCGGTCAGGTAGACCAAACAAATTCTTACAATTCTTTGAAATAATTCTGAAGTGTTGAACCCCTAAGTTTCCATCCTTTATGCTTAAGATCATGACAAATAAGAAATACGCTCGAATCCACTCGAAATTCATTGTAAATTCTCCGGTCACAACCCAAATACACATTTCAATCCTGAAACCCATTCCGGAGTGGTCGGAACCATCAAGTTACCAACATAAGGTCTTTTGACACTGAATTGACCATGGTCACACCTAGCTTCCTCAAAGCTCACAAATTCAGCCCAAGGTTCAAATCACTCCCAAATCACCTCGTAATACATGCAAACTACCTGACTAAATCATAGATTACAATTCGGAACCAACAAAGGTTTCATAATACAAATTTGAGCTTGACAACCTAGATTGTTGACTTTGGTCAACCCCTCAAACTTCAAACCCTTCAAAAATTGAAAGTGTTATCTAATCTTCATTAAGTCATCTTGGAACGATGTCATCCACTACTGCAAGTAATGATTAATAGAGTAATGATACCGAAAGGTTCAACCTAGGAAAACGGATCGACAATCACAAAATGACCATGTCGTTTGTTACACTTCCAGGCTTGGTTAATAATTGGGCTTCCTGTACTATGTCTGGCATCTATGGCGAGGATAGGGAGTTATCCTAAATGTACACATATTAACCATCATTTCCATCACGGGGAACATCCATAGGCTTTAAAGTAAAGGTACCATGAGCACGAATCGTGTAAGAAGTATAAGCTTGGCATATACCTGATATAGCACCATCTTATGAGCTGATAGAAAAAATCTTAGGGACTGAGTTCATAGGGCTAAGCGTGCTAAGAGACATGAGTTCACATACAAAACAAGGGTCATGACATGAAGCCGAATGGGTAATATTGGG
>JACEIK010006641.1:0-13742 GCA_018107945.1 Datura stramonium | reverse complement strand
TTTGATCTTAGATTTACTCAATTAGTATGATTTTAGTGTTTCCTCTTAATTTTATGTTGAAAACTCATAGTTGCAAATGTGGGTTGCATTTCCTTACTTTAATTTTGCTTGAAAAAGGAAATTAAGGTATTGGTGAGGAAACACTAATGGGTATTTGGGTGGTAATTATGTGGGGTTGGGCTAGACATGGCCAAAACCCATTATTACACACCCATTAAGGATTGGAGCTAGAAATAGTAAATCTGTACCCAAGTTGATGTTGTTGTTATTAAGAGGAACCTTGGGATTTGAGAAAACCCGAGATATAAGACATCTAATTGGTTGAGAAACTTAAGATGTTGCCTAATCTGCAGCTAATCATACTATTGAGTAAAGACAGGAGCAATTAACAATTCCAACCAATTGAAGCCCCTACCAATATCACATGCCTAGTAGTCTCTCCTTTGGTCTTTTCTATACCTTGCCCTTGTTTTTAGTGTGCAAATCCATATTTTATTTTATAAATCGTGATTGCCCCAATTTTTTATTATTTTTCTTGCAACATTAATGCGAATTAGTTCAATTTAATAGATGACTATTCTGTGATCAGCTTACATTCCTTGTGGGATTCAACCCTGACACCCATAGGGTTATTTATTTTGAACAACGATCGTGTACGCTCTTTCATAAAGAAGAGTATAGTTTGGACATTATCAAAAATGGTGCCATTGGCAGGGAATGTAGTTTGATAGTCTTTAGTTGTTTGTTCCTTTGAGTTTATTTTGCATCTTGGCTAGTGAGTTGAGTTAATTTAGCATTTTGTGCTTCATTTTCCCATTATTGAGTTATCGATGATATACTAATGATCCCTTTTGAAAGGCTACTGAGAGATGTCGAAAGGGCGTCTTATGCTGGAACCCTCCAATTGATGGATAAGATGTGGATGAGAGAGGAAAGAGAAGACACAATGTTGATAGTAGTGATAAAACAAATAGAGTTGCTAGCGAATTGTACGATGGGTTTCCATATAAGGTATCAATAAGCCAATTAGGGCTATGGGTATCCTTATAATGAAAATCCAGTTCAGAACTCTATATGTTCAGCTGAGATGAGTAGCCAAGGAAGTGATGAGTCCCTCTCATCTTGCATTGAAAGCATGCTTGAGATGGTGCTTGAGTGAGTTATTTCGACTGATTCATGAATTTAGGAGTTGCATAGTGATCTGTTTGACCTTACTAAAATAGTGAAAAATCATGAGATGGCCATAAGACATTTAGAGGATATAATAAACTTGTTAGCATCTCAAATGGAAACTCATCAGGTAACAAAGGAAACAAAGGCACCACCCCCAACTAACGTGGATGAAGAAGCAGCAGGATGGGAGGTGGAAGAAGAAATTTTGAAAGAAATGTTTTCTAGCATTCTCTTGAATAGTGAAGGATTAGAAGAGGTGTCTCACGTGAGCAAAGGGCTGGGAACCTACACCTTTCAATCGAGGAAACTTGATCTTGACCTCAAAAATTGGATAACCCTACAATCACAGCCATCCATCATTGTACCTCCGGTCTTGGAACTCAAACCATTACCTTCCCATTTGCTATATGCATATTTGGGGGCAAATGAGACACTCCCGTTGATTATCTAAGGAAAGCTCACACACCAATAGGTAGAAGAACTTATAGCAGTATTGAAAAGGCATTTCCAAGCAATAGGGTGGTGTATAGCTGATATCATTGGTATACCTTTGGGTATTTATACTCACAAGATCAACCTTCAGGAGGATTGTAGCCCTTCAATTGAGCATCAGAGGCATTTGAATCCATCAATGTAGGAGATGGTCGAGAAAGAAACTACAAATGGTTAGATGTGGGAGTTGTGTATCATATAGTTGATAGCAGTTGGGTAAGTCCTATCCAATGCATGCCGAAGAAAGGGGGAATGACAGTTGTACCAAATGAAAAGAATAAGTTCATTGCAACTCGTCTAGTTACCGAATGGAGGGTGTGTATGGATTACTGCAAGTTGAACTCGTGGACAAAAGCAGATCACTTTTCAATCCCCTTCATTGACCAAATGCTAGATCACTTGGCTAGGAAAGAATATTATTATTTTTTATGGGTACTCAAGATACATACAAATTTCTATTGCTCTTGAAGATCAAGAGAAAACCACATTTGCATGTCCTTATAGGACTTTTGCATTCAAAAGGATGCCTTTTGGGATTTGCAATGCTCCCGCCACTTTCCAGAGGTGTATGATGTCAATTTTTGCGGATATGGTGGAGGATACTATGGAAATCTTCATGGATAACTTCTCAGTTGTGAGAAATTCATTTGATGATTTCTTGGTACACCTAGAAGAGGTGTTAAAGAGATGTGAGGAGACAAACTTGGTACTTAATTGGGAAAAGTGATATTTCATAGTAAAAGAAAGGATTGTTCTAGGACACAAAATTTTTGAGAAAGGGATTGAAGTAGACCAAGCCAAGATTATCGTCATTGCTCAGTTACCTCCACCAAGAACTGTGAAGGGTATTAGGAGTTTTTTAGGACATGCGGGATTTTACCGCTGTTTCATCAAAAATTTCTCCAAGATATCTCATCCTATATATCGATTGTTAGAAAAAGATGCAAAGTTCAATTTCGAGGAGGAATGTATGAGGGCTTTTGTGGAATTGAAAGAAAAGTCGGTATATGCTCCAATCATCATGACACCAAACTAGTAAAAGCCCTTTGAGCTAATGTGTGATGCCAGTGGTGTAGAGTTAGGGGCAGTCCTTGGTCAGTGGAAGGAAAAGATTTTTCACCCCATTTACTATGCTAGCAAAGCCCTAAATGATGCACAAAAAAACTACATAGTGACAGAACAAGAGCTTCTTACTGTAGTATTTGTGTTTGAAAAGTTGTGGGCATACCTGTTAGGGACCAAAGTGTTGGTGCACACAGACCATGCGACACTCAGATACCTGATGACCAAGAAAGATACTAAATTCAGGCTTATTAGGTGGGTCCTGTTATTGCAAGAATTCAACTTTGGAGTAAAGGATCGAAAGGGATGTGAGAATCAAGTAGCTGACCACCTATCGCGCCTAGAGACAAATGGTAAGCTGGGAGTAATGAGGAGATTAAAGATGACTTCCCTGATGAACATATTCTAGCTGCAACAAATGACTTAACACCTTAGTTTTCGGATTTTGCTAATTATTTGGCAAGCAATATCATCCTTGAGGGGTTGACCTTTCATCAAAAGAAGAGATTTATGCATGATGTTTGAAAGTTTTATTGGGATGAACCTTACCTTTTCCGTAGTTGTGCTGGTGATATAATTTATAGGTGTATCGCAGAGGTTGAAATGGTACCAATTCTAGAGGCTTTTCATTCTTCACAGGTTGGGGGCCATTATGGGAGTGTTCGGACAATGGTAAAAGTGCTGCAATATGGATTTTATTGGCCTACCTTCATCAGGATGCCCATGAATTTTTCATGCAGTGCGATTGGTGTCAACAAACAGGGAGCATTTCGAGGAGGCATGAACTTCCTTTGACACCAATCTTAGAGATGGAATTATTTGATGTGTGGGGAATCAATTTTATGGGCCTTTTTGTGAGCTCTTGTGGAAATACATACATTCTGGTGACTATTGATTATGTCTCTAAGTGGGTGGAAGCTATAGCATTTCCCAACAATGAGGGGAGAAGCGTAACATCCTTTCTGAAAAAGCACATTTTCTCACGATTTGGAAACCCCTAGAGCCATCATTAGTGATGGAGGATCATACTTTTGCAATCGATTGTTCAGCACTTTGCTAGCCAAGTATGGTGTGAAGCACAAAGTGGCCACCCTTTATCATCCACAGACAAGTGGCCACTTTGTGCTTCACCCCTTATCATCCATAGACAAGTTCCAAGCAGAAGTTTTCAATCAGGAAATCAAATTTATCTTGACGGAAACAGTCAATGTGAATAGAATAGATTGGGGTTGGAAGCTAGATGAAGTCTTATGGGCGTATCGGACTACATACAAGACGCCAATTGGAATGTCGCCATACTAGCTTGTTTTTGGAAAAGCTTGCCACCTACCTGTTGAGCTAGAAAATAAAGCCTTGTGGGCACAGAAGAGCTTGAACCTTGATTATGGGAAAGTCGTCCAAAGGCGAGTAAAAAATCAATATGAGTTAGATGAATTTAGAATGCAGTTATATCATAATGCAGTTATATATAAGCCCACATGAAATATTACCATGACCAGAAAATTTTGCATTGAAATTTTGTTCCTGGAGATTTGGTATTGTTGTTCAATTCAAGACTAAGGTTATTCCCCGGAAAGCTCAAATCTAAATTTTCAGGGCCATTTAAGGTGTCCCAAGTTTTTGGAAACGGTGCTATTGAACTTGAAGGAGAAGATGGATCAAAATTCAAGGTGAATGGCAAAGGGCGAAGAAGTATTTGGGAGTGTTGGAGGAGGTTGGTCAAATAGAGGTCATGTACCTGGATGACCCATAGCATAAGGAACCTACGTCATACCACAAAGTTAACTAAGGCGCTTCTTGGGAGGCAACCCAAGCATTTTTACGTTGAGTGTTTTGATATTTTGTTGTTTTTGATTTTGTAGGTAGATTGGATGCCCAAACAAGGAGAAGAAGAATAGGGCAAGCACAACGCTAGACCAGCTAAATGTTGGTACACATAGATGAAGCGCCGCCCTGCCACCGGTGTGTAGTAGAATAGTGGAGAACACGAGAGGGTACTAGTGATCCACCGACAAAATGCTGATGACTATTCGTGAGCTGCCGGACGACCGCTGACAAAATACCGATGACTATTCGTGAGCTGCCGGACGACCGCCGACTTCAAGCAGTACACTTAGGAGTTATGGTAACATCGGTGATCCAACCGGTTAAACATCAGTTCCAACCCGCGAGGTGCCAGACGATCCCCGGATGTAAACCAGAGAACTGACAAGGTGATGATCATCGGCGCTTGAACCGGTAAACCGCCGGTATGCATCGGCTATCGCCAGTTAAGCAGAAATCTAGGTATGCACTTCCATTGAAAATGTTGAACACCCGTTTACCAACCGATCCATGAATCTAAAAACCCGGTCCAACTCCCCAAACCAACCCTTATTTCATCAATCCCTTCCCATTTTTCCATTTTCCCACACTTTTTACTTTTTCAACACCTCTTAAATTTCCCACAAACCAGCTTCCCAACATAAACTCCATTATCACCTACCTTCTTCTTGCCCAATCACCTTCCCTCTCTTAGCCTTTAAATACCTCTCAGCCATCACCCATCTCACCTCACCTAAATTCCCATGACTTTGGAGACACCATAATTGAGCAAGTAACAAGGCTTTGAACACCCTACTTATTCTCACTTCTCAACTTTGTATGTCTCTCTTAGCTTTGCTGTACTTAAATTGAGAATATAAATTTGAACTCAAGCATGCTATAATAGATATTTGTACCACTCATGTTCACCATTCTCTGCTTTTACTTGATTGAATATTGTTCATATAGCGGGTATGATGGTGGTGATATCATGGGGTTCACAAGTTAATGTGGGTGTCTTATTTTCTGTGTGTGCTTCATGATTTGTATGGTGGAGATTCTAATTTGGGGGTGAAGTCTGAGTAACCCCATGTGCTTCGCATGCATGATTTGCCCAATGATAGATAGAGTGATGTCTTTCTGAAGTGCAAATCGTTGTTATCAGTTTGATTGTACCTAATTGTGTGAGTGATAGTGAGGGGTAGTAAGTAGAGGAATCTTAATTTTGGAAGGATTTTTGATAGACTGAATGTGAGGCAGCCCATCGGTAAAATGCCAATTGAAACATGGGTCCAATTGTGAGGTTATAGGCCACTGCCAGGAACCCGCATTTCACCGGCGCTTCGTGGTTCAAGATCGGCGACTCACCGGTGTAGGATGTCTCTGCCCAGTTTTCTACCTAATGACGACGGTTCATCGGTGCTTCGCGGATCACTAACTGCGTTTCGCCGGTGTTACTAGATTTAACATTTCTTTGCTTCTATTTAGATATGATCCAGTTTTCAATTTTTGTCCATCAATTCTGCTTAGTTGTTGTTCTCCTTTCAAATATTTGTATGGTAGTAACATTATCATGCAATATTATGTCCATCTCCAAAAGGAATAACACAGTGAATGCCCTAATGACCAACACCAACATGCAAGAATTAACTTCTAAGGAGGCACAACATATTTCGCAATTTTTCTTTGGGTTAGATAAAATGGAAGCTTATTATTTTTCCTTCAAAGAGAATAGGTCCATCATTGGAGAAGCTCAATTTGAGGTGGAATCCTTCAAGGATGAATTACCAAATATCTACAATCAGATTGGCATTCAGGATTGGGGGCCATTCACTATACCTGTAGGCTCGTACTTTCCTAAGTTGGCGTGGGAGTTCTACACCTCGTACAGGGTGCGACAAAGCACCTTGAAGCAGAAAGACAGAGTAGACACAATGCCCTACCTTTCGTTTGTGTGGGTACGGGGACAAGAAGTGAACATCACTCCAAAAGCAATCAATCCCATCTATTGGGCTGACCCAATCCGGCCAAGTTTAAAGTTCTGAAGGAAGGTGAAAGATAAAGAAAATCAGTTTCAATGGGTAGCTGAAATAATTGCAAGAGATCAAACACAATGAGCTACTTCAAAAGGAATGATTCACCGCCATGATCTAAAATTTGAGGCTCATGTGTGGCTAGATCTGGTATGTGCTCGGATTATCCCTTCAAAGAATACAACGCAGGTCCCCATTGAGGTTACAATTCTTCTGGCCTGCATCATGGATCAGACACAAATCAACATGGGGAAATCATTATGGATCATTTCAACAGGAAGGTCATGCAACAGGCAATGTCATTTTCTTATCCCAGCCTCGTGAGTATGTTATGCCTGTGAGCTGCATGCCCTCTGTTCTGGCCACTGGATAGAACTGTAAGGGTTGATGGAGTGATTATAGTAGCCACCAAAACTGATAAAGATGCCCCATCCTCAAAGCGGCCCAAAGGGATGGTGGACAGAATTAACCCGCCACCTTCTATGTTCTCTAGCACAACCCCAGGATCTTCCCAAGCAGCCACAGTCACATCCTCTTGACAAACCGACCTATTGAAGATAGCACAAATGGACAAAACTTATGATATCCAGTTCCACTACTATAAAAACTTGAATTATATGGGCGTTTTCTTGGGAATTTTGAAGAGAAATCTGCAAGTAATGAAGTTTCTTGCGAATTTTTATGCCAACAAAAATTCAATGGAAAAAATCTCGTGGGTAATTATTACCTGCAAATTTAAAATTCCCCAAGTAACTTATCAGGGGATTTTTATTCCACATGTAAGTTACTTGATGTGCCATGAATTTACGGCACTAGGAACGCTTAAAACTCTGCGAATGTGCATGACTTTAGGTACATTTATGTGGATACGATGAATTTTGGTAGTTTTTCAGGTAAAACGGGACCTAGGAATAAAAGTTGAAAAGAAGTACTAAATACAAAAAAAGTTGCCTCAGACGAGCTGTACTATGGACCGCTTATCCTTAGGACGGGCCGTTCTGATTGATCGTGGGAATATACAGAAAAGTTGGCAAACTAAAGTCTCATACAATGGATGGTTCCTACGGATTGTACAAACTTTCAACGGATCGTCCTGTGTGGTCGTGGAAAGAATTACAGAACTCGACCAAAATCCAGCTGCGTACAACAGACAAACAAGACGGGTTGTGCTTTCTAAGGACGGGTCGTTCTGAGGGATCGTACCTTTAGGTTCAGAAACAATGATCAAGCGGTCAGGAAACAACGAACAAGATCAACGGCTTGTGGGATCTTACAATGAGCCGCTGTTTGGGGTCATATGTTGAATGGAGCCAAGTCTGAGGGAAGCAACGACCGGAACAACGGGACACTCTAACAATCTGTTGAATCCACCAACGGACTGTGGTACCTGTCAACACCAAAATTTAAACTGATTTAGGAAAGGATTTGTTTATTGTCTATAAATAATTTGTTAGGTTATTTTACGCGTTACGAAATTGTACATCTTTGAACAATAATTTTAGGAGTTATTGACTGCTATCAAGTTTCAAGGAATGAAGTTTATAATTTTGTTAATTAGTTTGGAGGATTAAAACAACCTTGGATTTTTATTCTTTGATTTTGGAGTTATATTCAATTCACTTGGTTTTCTTCTATGAATTCTTGTAAGTTACAATTATGATTTATTCTTTATTTTGTGATTGTGATTATTCAAGCATGAGTAGCTAAACCCATAACTAGGGTTGTGACAACCATGATGAATTAACACATATAGGTTAAACACTTAGTGATTCTTGAATGGGGTTTAATGCATGTATTATTTTTCCCTTCGTTTTAATTATTTCTTAATGGATGCAAACGTTAGAACTCGCCTTATTCTTACTTATCGGATCAAGGAGTTAGTGTATCAGAAAAGGGATTAACAATGGAGATTTGAGGCTATCAACCCTCATCTATTAGCTAGAACTTGTCTGGGGATAGATAATACGATATTAGGGGTAAGGGTTATTAAGAATACACCCGTATACGGACCAAGCTGCATGGTGATAATCATCTATATAGAGGACCAACCATTTAGGTGAACCTAACTTACCGATATTGCATGTTAAACGCCGGAATAGATCACTAGTGTAAAATCCTTGTGGTTGTGAAGTCTTGGGGAACACAATCCTAGTCAAGTCATTGATTGAATACAAACCGAATTTGACTTAAGAAATAGTAGTTTTTACTCTTATTTAGTAGTATATTTCTTTACCCCTTAGGAAATAAGTAACCCAATAGTAATAGCCATTCGCATTAACTCAAGTTCTTTCTATATTCCTTGTGGGATCGACCTCAACCTTCGTTGGGTTCTATATTTGACATCGACCTCTTTATATCTCAATTTCGAGGTGTAATTTAAGCGACATCAAATTTTGGCGCCGTTGCTAGGGAATACGGCTAAAGCTTTTGGTAATTGTGTTTGCTTTATTGTTGGTTCTTATTTCCTTTTTCTTTTTCTTTTGTTGTTTTTGTTTTTAAAAGGTCTTAGGTTTGTGCATGCCCAATACTAGGAGCCAAGGAAATCCTCTGGTTCCAATCAATCACGAGCTTGAGCAGACACTAAGGACTCTAAGAAGAATGGCCAACACACAAGAACAAGAGATAGTGGACCAAGCCACAGCGAAAATGTTGGCTGAGGAGCAAGCTCGGGATAGAGATCGTGAGTTAGCTAGGATTGCTGAAGAGCAACGTCTAGTTGCTAAAGCAGAATGAGCTAGAAGGAACAGAGGTCAAGAACATCAAAGACATTGGTATTTCGATGAGGAGGAGGATGCTGATATAGACGAAGTTGGTGCTACTGGAGCTATTGTTCCTCCCCTTTTGCCTGTTGGGTAAAGTTTGATGTTACTAGTGCTATGATCCAACTGCTCAACATGAAGGGAATATTTTCGGGTCACGCAACTAATGATGCCCATACTCACTTGACAAATTTTGTGGGTATCTACAAGGCATACAAACAACCGGGAGTGAGCCAGGATGCAATCAAACTGAGGTTATTTCCCTTTTCATTAGGGAGTGAGGCAATGATGTGGTTGGCTAAGCTGCCAAATTATTCTATCACTACTTGGGGTGAGCTTAAGAGAGCTTTTCTTGAAAGATTCTTCCCACCGTCCAAAGCATTGTAGCTGAAAGATGAGATATATAACTTCAGGAAATTGAATTCAGAGGCACTTCATGAGACATGGTTGCGCTTCAATAAGAAGCTCAAAAGGGTACCAAAACATAGGGATTCCATATGATACATTGTTGAAGATCTTCTATAGGTCTCTGAATGCTAACACCAAAGCGGTGGATGATACCATCTCTAGCGGAACCTTTATGAGTCACTCCTATGCAAAAGTTGTTGAGTTACTTGACAGAATCACCAAAACCAACCATGCTTGGCACATAAGAGAGTCAGAGATTCCGACTGATTCTTATGCGGTTGGTATGTCTGCAGAACAGAGAAGAAAGGATGAAGAAAGAGATCAAAATATTGCTGATATAAAGACCACTATGGGGTTGCTTGCTAAGCATCTGATGGGAGCCAGAGATGAGAAAGTTAGTTCTATGGGTTCTCAGGGCAAGGCCCCGAGAAATGATGGAGGTGAATCTAAATCATAGGAGGAAGCTAACTACCTGAATGATCAAAGTGTGGGTTTCCAGACCAACACCCAAGGGTCTAACCAAGACTCGTGGCGTCAAGGTCAAGGGAACCAAGGTCAGAACTTTTACAAGGATAAAAATTATCGTACCTATCCAATCAAAAATTGTTTATGACTGACTCGCTATTCACTCGATTTAAGGTCAGTACAGAGACAATGGAGACTGGAAGAAGCGTGAGGAGTACAAGAATGACAGGAGCGGTCTATATGTTCCTCCAAGGGACCAATATCCAGAGTCTAGTGGTTCAAGGGTTGAAGACATTTTGTCCAACGTACTTAAGCAGATGGAGACAACAGATGGCAACTTTAACGAGCTCCATGCAGACATTTCTGGTATGAATCAAAAGGTGGAATCACATGCCATGGCCATCAAGCAGATTGAGCAGTAGCTGAGTCAGATGTCTGTTGCAATTAATCAGAAGCAGAAAGTCACACTTCCCAGCAACACAGTACAAAATCTGAAAAATGACAGTCATTGTATGGCGGTCACTACTAGGAGTTGGAAGGCAACGACAGTTGATCCTCCGAGGCCGGTTGTAATTGATGAAACAGAAGAGCCCATAGCGATTAATGATGACAGGATAGCAGATTCCGAGGATCCAACTTTGGTTGGAGATTCAGTGGCAAAGACGACTCTTAGAAATGCAAAGGAGCATGGATATGGCAATGAGAAGGAGAAGGAGACACAACAAAAGTTCACACCGATTCCTAAACCTCCTCCTCCTTTTCCACAGCGGTTGAAGAAAAAGGTCAAAGATGGGAAGTATCACAAGTTTATTTCCATGTTGAAAAAATTGTCTGTGAACATCCCATTAGTTGAGGCACTTGAGCAGATGTCTGGCTATGCCAAATTCATGAAGGACCTTGTCACTAGAAAGAGGACTGTGAGTTTCAACCTGCAGACAATTCTCATCATTGTAGTGCCATAACATCTTGTTCTCTTGTTCAAAAAAAGGACCCTGGGCATTCACCATACTGTGCACTATTGGAGCCTTTAATTCTTCTAAGGCATTATGTGATCTTGGTGCTAGTATTAATTTGCTGCCATTAGCAATTTTCAGACAGTTGGGCTTGGGAGCCCCCAAACCGACTATAATGCAGCTTTTGATGGCAGATCGTATGGTGAAGAATTCGGTGGTAATTCTCTATGATGTTCTAGTGTTGGTAGAGTCCTTTATATTTCCGGCCGATTTTGTAATCCTGGACTGTGAAGTTGATTTTGAGGCCCCCATTATCTTGGGGCAATCATTCCTCACCACCGAACGTGCTCTTGTAGATATGGAGACTGGATAGCTTAAATTTCGGTTGAACAATGAGGAAGTGACATTCAATGTGTGCAGATCCATGAAGCAACCAAATGATATGAGGTTGGTCTCTATAATTGNACTGGATAGCTTAAATTTCGGTTGAACAATGAGGAAGTGACATTCAATGTGTGCAGATCCATGAAGCAACCAAATGATATGAGGTTGGTCTCTATAATTGATGTAGTGGAACCTGAGTTCTCAATTCTGCCTACTGAGGAGTTATTGATTCTTGATGATTAACAGTAGTTTTGATGGATATTGGTGCTAAGGAGATCCATGGGGGTGAGGAGATTGTTAATCCACTTTCTGGCATGGGGTCATATATTATGCTCCAAATAAGATTGATCTAGACTTGAAGAATCGAGTGACCCCACCAGCCAATCCATCTATTGAGGAGCCTCCGGTATTGAAAATTAAAGTACTCCCTTCTCATTTACAGTATGTATTTTTGGGAGCCGGTAACACTTTGTCGGTCATTGTTGCAGCTGACTTGGAGGAATGGCAAGTGGAGGCTTTGGTCTCCATCTTGAAGAGATACAAAAAAGCCATCGGGTGGACCATTGCAAATATTATTGGAATCCCAGCGGTATATGCACTCACAAGATCCAGCTGGAGACAGACTGTATTCCGAGTATTGAGCATCAGCATAGGTTGAATCCACCTATGCAAGAGGTGGTCAAGAAGTAAATCATCAAGTGGTTGGATGCAGACGTGGTTTATCCTATTGCAGACAGCAAATGGGTGAGCCCAATCTAATGTGTACTGAAAAAGGGAGGAATCACGGTGGTCCCAAACGCTAAAAATGAGCTCATTCCTCTAAGACCAGTCACCGGTTGGAGAGTATGCATGGATTACAGAAAGCTGAACCATTGGACGCAAAAAGATCATTTTTCAATGCCATTCAGGAAACATATGTTAGACAGACTTGTAGGAAGAGGATGATACTGTTTCCTTGACGGTTATTCGGGGTACAATCAGATTTTTGTAGCCCCCGAAGATCAAGAGAAGACCACGTTCACTTTCCCTTATGGTACATTTTCTTTTAAGAGGATGTCGTTTGGGTTATGTAATGCACCCACCATTTTTCAGCGTTGCATGATGTCCATATTTTTTGGCATGGTGGAAGACATCATTGAAGTCTTTATGGATGATTTTTCGGTGGTGGATGATTCATTCGAGGATTGTTTGGCTCATTTGAGCAATGTGTTGTAGAGATGTGAAGAGACCAACCTGGTGCTTAATTGGAAAAAGTGTCATTTCATGGTCAAGGAAGGTATAGTGCTTGGCCACAGGATTTCTGGTAAGGGTATTGAAGTCGATAGAGCCAAGATTGATGTTATTGCCAGTTTACCACACCCAATTTTTGTAAAAGGTGTTCGAAGTTTTCTAGGTCATGAAGGGTTTTATAGAAGATTCATCAAGGACTTCTCGAAGATTGCACATCCTTTGTGTAAACTGCTTGAGAAAGAGGTGAAATTTATTTTTGATGAAGCATGTCTGAAGGCTTTTGAATGCCTTAAAGAGAGATTGACCTCTGCCCCCATTATAGTGGCACCTGATTGGTCTTTTCCTTTTAAGGTTATGTGTGATGCTAGCGGTGTGGCCCTAGGAGTTGTGTTGGGTGAAAGGCGTGAAAATATTTTCCATCTGATTTATTATGCTAGCAAGGATCTAAATGCAGCTTAGAGAAATTATACCGTGACAGAACAGGAGCTGTTGGTTGTAGTTTTTGCATTTGAGAAGTTTCGAGCATACTTGCTTGGAACTAAGGTGATAGTCCACATAGACCATGCAACTTTGAGATATCTGATGGAAAAGAAGGATTCCAAGCCACAGTTGATTCGATGGGTTCTGCTGCTACAAGAGTCCGAGTTCGAAGTTAAAGACCGGAAAGGGACTGAAAATCAGGTGGCGGATCACTTATCAAGATTGGAACCTGATGCAACACTTAGAGATGAGCATGACATAGATGATACATTCCCAGACTAGCAGGTTCTAACGGCCTCACAAGATCTCATCCCATGGTTTGCAGACTTTGCTAATTATCTGGTGAGTGATGTTATACCGGAGCACTTATCTTTTCACCAAAGGAAGAAGTTCATGTCTGATGTGCAGAAATTTCCCTAGGATGACCCTACTTATTTTGCATATATGCTGATGGGGTTATTCAGAGATGCATGCTCGAGGTGGAGATGCTGAGTATATTG
>JACEIK010006639.1:75514-86978 GCA_018107945.1 Datura stramonium | reverse complement strand
CCCGTTGATTCCGTGAATCAGAGTTAGAGCCAGCCAGGCACCAGAAGTGCTTAGGCTCAGTAGTCTAGCAGTTCAGGTCCTAGTAGGGCACCAGGTGCCACTCATACCCCCTAAGGTGGGGCGTGACACTATACTCCCATATTCATCTTATGATATGTTTGGAGCCAGGGCTTCCCGTATTCAGATTTAAGACTATGCATGTAATTACATTATCAGCTTCATTGAAAAATGATGGAGAGTGCCTTGCATGTTTTTGGGAGCAGAGTCTAGCACCGAGTAGGCCCCGTTCATGAAAACGCTGGGTCTCAGAATTATGTGCCAATGTAGGATTTTACATTTTACTTTGGGACCTCCCTTGTGAGCTTCCCTTGCCCTGAACGGGCCTTCAGCTTTATATTAATATCATGGTAGCGCCCTTAGCCCTGGAAAGGCTTTGGACGGCTCTACCCACTTGAGTGTAATAGTTGAGATCACGTAAGCTCTATCGTGATAGTGTCGGTTATATGATGAGTCTCCCATTGTTCCTTATAATCTCAATTATGCATGTTTATCATTTATGATATTATATTTTCAGTGGGTTTTTCCCAATGATCAGGTTATCAATTTGTCACGATTCAAACGTAGGCCCGGATCGAGACACGGGACAAGGAACCCTGAGGGACTCCAAGTTAACCCGTGACATGAACATACATCTAACTAAATCATGAAAATGATAGATCAACATAACAACCTAGCGGAAGTTTGAAATAAGAATAACATCATAAATACACACGAATTTGAAGCTGATTACATTTTATGTCTGAAAAGCCTCTAATGCTGATGAGTTGATGGGACAAGACCACCAACTAACTCTTTAAGTCAGAAACTGAATACATAAAGAAAACTGATAAAGCATGATCCTCGATAGATGAGGACTCACCAACAACTGTGGGATGCTAACTCTGTAAGGCTGGCTAAGGACGAGGTTGAGTTGAGTACCGGAGCCTGTATTATAAAATGATGCAGCATAGAGTATGCGGTCAGTATGTGGAATGATGCAAGGTAAGTAAAACCACTTAAATAAGTAAAACCATTCAAAACATGCATAATGTAAAATATGATCAAGATAAGAATCTGAGAGTAGGACTTGCATGCTATTTTCTGAAATCATGATCTCAACATAACATAACATCATAATGGGATCGAATGACCCAAAGCTTAGACTTGATAATCATAAGTAAAACTAACATGGGTCAAATCTCTTTTAGAACATGTGTATATATATCATGAGTAGTAAACATTCATAACTGAAATCATGATGAACAATGGGAGACTCGTCATATAACCGGCATACAACGGTAGAGCTTACGTGGTCCCAACTATAACACTCAAGTGGGTAGAGCCGTCCAAAGCCTTGTCAGGGCTAAGGATGATACCATGATATTGATATCAAGCTCGTGGCCCAATTGGGCAGGGGATAGCTCACAAAGGAGGTCCCAAAGTATATATATGAATCAACCTACATTGGCGCGTAATTCTGAGGAATAGGGTGATCGACCCTTAGCCTACTCGGTGCTAGACATTACTCCCAAAAACATGTATATGTTCTCCATCATTATTTTTAACGAAGCTCACCATTATTGACGAAGCTCAATAATAAAATACATCTCAAATCTGAAATTATATATATATGAGAAGCATTAGCTCAAACCATACCATAAGCTGAAAATAATTAGGAGTCTTTGCTCCAAAATCATGCGGTAAGCTCAATTCGGGAAAATCATAAATCATACTTTAACATGTGGGCATTGCCCAATACTTCAACATGTTTGAAAATACCCAATTCACTCGAAAACATGATTATAAGCATGGGTAACTCGAAAACATGTTTTTCATCAATAATATCTCATCATACTCGAACATTCATCATAAATCTCAACTTTCATGAATTCCTCATAAATCGGTGTTTTGATTTATAAATCTTGAAACATGATTGTAATTGAAAACAATGTGATACTTTCCCATGATTCATAATTCATTAATAGAGACATATTTAAATTATACCCATGTAGTAAATTAGAAATCTCATGCATTGGGCTAAAACCCCATTGAATCAACATAGGAATTTCTATGATTTAGAGAGAGATTGGGAATGGGTGTGAATGGATTCACCCATTCATAACCCTACATACCTGAAAGGGTTTGAT
Organism: Datura stramonium; assembly: GCA_018107945.1. Lineage (NCBI taxonomy): Eukaryota > Viridiplantae > Streptophyta > Magnoliopsida > Solanales > Solanaceae > Datura > Datura stramonium. The sequence goes on along the minus strand of JACEIK010006639.1, from coordinate 84,792 downwards.
TCTACCACTTCTCCGATTGCCCAAGGTTTGAAGAAGAACCTTGAAGGACTATCCTTGATCACCTCTCTAGACCCTTACTCTTGCATGCATGAATAGGAATGACTTAGAATAGATTTTCCCCCGCTTAAAACCAACTATTCATATCTTAAAACGACATAGTTTAAGCCTTAGGATCGTAGGAATTACAGAAAATCCCTTACTAAATTCGCAGAAAATAACTGACTGCCAGTCCCAACAAGAGACTGGACGAGTCGTCGTCTAGGGGAACAAATTGTGGCATCAGTCGTCGAGTGCACTGTCTAATAATTCATCTGGGGCTCGTCACGGGGAACCTCACGAGTCATTGCTAGTGACCACGACTCGTGGTCACAACTCGTCACCCTCACTACCTAAGGTTCAAATTACCTCCAACCTGCTGACCATGACTGTCACGATCTGAACGGAGGCCCGGATCGTTACACTGGACAAGGATCCCTGAGAGACCCCAAGTCGACCCATAGCATAAGCATACATCTAATCTCAATCAAGAAACTGAATAATCCATAGGATACACATAGCAGAAGTCTAACTTGAACGTAACATCAGAATACAAAATTTGAAGTTGAATACATACATATGTCTGAAAAGCCTCTAAACATGACGAGTTAATGGAAAAGACCCCAACTAACTCAATAAAACTGAAACTGAAATACATAAAGGAAAACTGAATAGTCTAGTCCTCGAGGAATGAGGACTCACCCATAATAAGAATGCTAACCCCGATAGGCTGAATATGAGCAGGGCTGAACCTGAGAGCCAGGTCCTGTATCATGAAATGATACAGCTAGAGTATGGGGTCAGTACGTGGAATATATCGAGTATGCAAGGTAAGTAAAACCTCTAAAGTAAATAAAATCATTTATAGACAATGCGTACTATAACATAAACATCAACAGTCTGAGAGTAGGGCTTGCATGCATTCTTTCTGAAATCATGATCTCTTCATAACATAGTATAACATAACTTCATAACATCATAACTGAATGGATTGACTCAAAGCTGTATTCTGACATTTACAAGTAAAGCTTAACATTGAGTCAAACCTGCTTTAGAAAATGCATTTACATAAATCTCATGAATAATGAAACATGCATATCTGAAATCATGAGGAACAATGGGAGACTTGTCTTTTAACCGACATACCACGATAGAGCTTAAGTGGTCCTAACTATCACACTCAAGTGGGTAATCCGTCCAAAGCCTTGCCAGGGCTAGGGACGATACCATTATATTGATATCATGCTGAAGGCCCATTCGGGTAGGGGAAGCTCACAAGGGAGGTCCCAAAGTCATAACGTATAAACCTACGTTGGCACGTAGTTCTGAGGCACAGGGTGATCAACCCTTAGCCTGCTTGGTGCTAGACACTACTCCCAAAATATGAATATGCTCTACATCATTTTATAACCAAGCTCAACATCATCTATTGACGAAGCTCAATGATCAAATACATCTCAAATATGAAATCGTGCACATGAGAAGTTTTAGCTCAAGACATACCACAGGCTGAAAACATAATTGGGAGCCTTCACTCCAAAACCATGTGGTAAGCTATACATAGGAAAACTTGAACTCAAAACATACCACAAGATGAAAATATAATTGGGAGTCGTTGCTCCAAAACAATGTGGTAAGCTTAATTCGGGAAATCATCATTCATACTTAAAATGTTGGCCTTGCCCAAAGATTTATTATACTTAGAAATACTCAATTCTTATTGAAAACATAATTGTATAGAAATCTCATCTTTCATGATCATCTCACCCATGGGCTTTTAATTCATAAGCCTAGAATCATGATTTTAAATTGAAAACATTATAAAATTTGTCCATGCTTCATAATTCAATAATAGAATCATATTCAAATCATACCCATGTATAGAAATAGAAGATTCATGCATTTGTGTTAAAACCCCATAAATTAGACATAGAATTTCATACTTTAGAGAGGGATTGGGCATGAGTGTGAAAGGAATCACCCATTCATAACCTTACATACCTGTTGGTAGCTGATTCTAACACTTCTTTATATGCCCAATAGGAAATTCATAAGAAATTGATGAATGCTAAGCTTGATCACCCTATCAAGTCTTGTACCTTGCATGCATGAATTTATAAGGACTAAAATGAACTTAACCCCTTTAAAAGTCACTATTCATAACCCAAAACGTCGTAGTTTAGGCCTTAGGAACTTAGAAATTATGGAAAAGCCCTTACTAAATTCACAGAAAATAACTGTCAGGTGGTCCCAACGAGGGACCTAACGACTCGTGGTCATAGTACACGACTCGTGGAGTCACCCGAGTGCACTGCTTCACCTGATCTTCTGGGCTCTTCATGGGCAGCCTAATGACTCGTTACTGGTGACCATGACTCGTGGTCACCATCCGTTATGTACATTGCCTTCATGCAAAATATTTTCTCAAATAGATGACAACGACCTACCTTACAAATCGTGGGAACGGACCACGACTCGTGGGGTCCCTTCCGTCAAGTCCACTACCCATTTCCCTATTCTTTTTCTTAATCCCCTTCCCCACGACTGACCCAACGACTCCTGGGGTTTGTCCACGAGTCGTGGTCATGCCCGTTGGGTCTCCTATTCTCAAACCTTAAATTTCATCTCGTGGCCTTCCCTACGAGTCACATCACGACTCGTGGGAGGATTTCACGAGTCTCCTCATGACTTATTCTGAGTCTGCTGCAGAATTTTCACTTTTTCAATATTTCAACTCTCGGGTCTGATATTTGGGCTTCGGGGGTATAACAACAACCCCTCCCATGAATCGTGGTGGTTCACCACGAATCATGGGGCCTTCCGTAAGGGTATACTACCAGGTCTCCTGCACTTCCTTAAACCCCCTTGCCCATGACTGACTCAACGAGTCATGGGGGCTGCCCACGACTCGTGGTCAATTTCGTGGGGACCTTAATTCCCGAACAAATCACACCCTGAACCTCACCACGAGTCACCTCACGACTCGTGGTCTATCCCACGGGTCACAGAATGACTCGTTCTTTGACCTGGTGCCAGATTTCCAGTTTTCTCCATTTCAACTCCAGGGTCTGATCTTTGGGCTCCAGGGGTATTACAATATCTCCCCCTTGGGAACATTCATCCTTGAATGTTGGAAAACATATAGAAAAGCAGAGAAATGCAATCATCATATCAAATACTGATCATTTAAATTGAAAACTGACGGAATGACTACCTCCGAACTGAACTACATGGCTGAACTAAATTCATGAATCATACATATATCCATATACATGAAAGAAACTGGAGCACATGAACTGAACATGAAAACTAAATACAGTATTAGGGCAAAAACGGATACCTCAAACTGGAACCGAGCCGGAAGGGAATAGGTGTGGGTATCTAGCCATCATATCCGCTCCGGCTTCCCACGTAGCTCCTTCAACATGCTAATTTCTCCATAAAACTTTGACTAAAGCTACTTCCTTGTTTCTTAGCCTTTGAACCTGGCGATCCAGTATTTCCACCGGAACCTCTTCATGACTAAGGTTGTCTTTCACACCAACATTGTTCACCAGGACAACTAGAGCTAGATCACCCAAACACTTCTTCAAGAGCGATACATGGAAAACAGGATGCACGGAAGCTAATTCTAAAGGCAACTCCAATTCATATGCCACTTTGCCAACCTGCTTCACTATTCGGTAGGGACCAACATAATAAGGGCTGAGTTTTCCTTTCTTTCTGAACCTCATCACTCCCTTCATGGGATACACCTTTAGAAACACCCAATCATCAACTTTGAACTCAAGTTCTCTCCTTCTCACATCGGCATACTACTTTTGGCAACTTTGAGCTATTTTCAACCTGTCCCATATTAGCTGAACCTTCCCCATAGCCTCATGGACTGAATTTGGTCCTATCATTGCAGCTTCACCAACCTCGAACCAACCGATAGGTGATCTACATCTCCGCCCATAGAGAGCCTCAAACGGAGTCATCTGAATACTGGAATGGGAGTTGTTATTGTATGCAAACTCAATAAGAGGTAAATGATCATCCCAACTACACTTGAAGTCAATCACGCATGCTCTCAACATGTCTTTGACAGTCTGAATTGTCCACTCCATTTAACCATCCATTTGCGGGTGAAATGTTGTACTAAGCTTAACCTGAGTACCCAATCCCTTTTGAAACGACCTCCAGAACTGAGATATAAATTGGGTACCTCTGTCTGATATGATGGATAAAGGCACTCCATGCAACCGAACGAGCTCTCGGATGTATAATTTGGCATAATCCTCTACCGAATTTGTGGTTTTGACTGGTAGAAAATGAGCGGCTTTGGTCAACCTACCTACAACAACCCAAATGGAGTCATATTGCCGACAAGTACAAGGCAACCCTGTGATGAAGTCCATATTGATTTCTTCCCATTTCCAAGTAGGAATACTGATATCCTGAAGCAAACCTCCCAGTCTCTAATGCTCAACCTTCACTTGCTAACAGTTTGAACACTTAGCCACAAATTCAGCGATGTCTTTCTTCATGCCATTCCATCAATAGACTTCCCGTAAGTCACGGTACATCTTGGCAGCATCTGGATGGATAGAATACCTGGATCCATGAGCCTCGTGGAACATCCGGTTCCTTAAATCATCAACATACGGAACACATAAGTGACCCTGGTATCGAAGCACATCATCTTCCCCTTTAGAGAAGACCTCTACCTTCTGATTTTGAACGGCTTCCTTTAACTTTACCAAAATGGGGTCTTCGTCTTGCCTAGCTTTTACATCATTCACCAAGGATGATTCTTATCCGTTCTGAACTATAACACCGCCATCGGTTGAATCAACTAACCAAACTCCCAACCTTGCAAGTCGATGCACGTATTTCACTAGCTCCTTTTTTCCCTCATCTACATGGGACACACTTTCCATGGAGAGTCTACTAAGTGCGTTTGCTACTACATTTTCTTTTCCCAAATGGTAAAGCACACTCATATCGTAATCCTTAAGTAGCTCCAACCACCTCCTTTGCGGAAGATTGAGATCCTTCTGGGTAAACACATATTGTAAACTCTTATGGTCTATAAACACATCCACATGGACACCGTACAAATAATGTCTCCATATCTTCAAAGCGAATACCACCGCGGTCAATTCAAGATCATGGGTCGGGTAATTCTTTCTCATGAACTTTCAATTGTCGTGAGGCATATGCTATCACTTTTCCGTGCTGCATCAATACACACCCAAGTCCGATCCTTAAAGAATCACAATACACCACAAACCCATCGGTACCCTCGGGTAGGGTTAACACCGATGCTGAGGTAAGTCGAGTCTTCAACTCCTAAAAGCTACTCTCACAAGCCTCCAACCATTGGAATTTCACCTTCTTTTGGGTCAATTTGGTCAAGGGTGCTGCAATAGATGAGAAACCTTCAACAAATCTCCGGTAGTAGCCAGCTAAACCCAAAAAGCTCAGGATATCTGAAGGATTCACCGGTCTAGGCTAATTCTTCACCGCTTCTATTTTTTGAGAGTCCACCTTTATTCCCTCACTTGATACCACATGGCCCAAAAACGCCACTGAGTTCAACCAAAACTCACAGTTTCTAAATTTAGCATAGAGTTGGCGATCCTTGAGAGTTTGAAGCACCACCCTCAAATGAGCGGCATGCTCCTCCTCACTCCGAGAGTATATCAGGACATCATCAATGAAAACAATCATGAACATATCCAAGTATGGATTGAACACCCTGTTCATCAAGTCCATAAAAGTTGCAGGAGCATTCGTTAATCCAAAAGACATAACTACAAACTCTACCGCATCCTGAAGGCTATCTTCGGGATGTCGCTCTCTCGAACCCAGAGCTGATGGTACACAGATCTGAGATCTATCTTCAAAAAACACTTGGCACCCTAAAGCTGGTCGAACAAATCATCAATCCTGGGTAGAGGATACCTATTCTTGATGGTGGCCTTGTTCAATTGCCGATATCAATGCACATACAAAGAGAACCATCCTTCTTTCAGACAAAGAGAACCGGTGCACCCCATGAGGATTTGCTCGGTCTAATGAAACCCTTATCTAACAGGGCCTTCAACTGCTCCTTCAACTCCTTTAACCTGCCTGGGGCCATTCTATAGGGAGGAATAGATATAGGTTGTGTGTCAAGAAGAAGGTAAATACCAAAATCAATCTCCCGCTTAGGAGGGATTCTTCGTAGGTCATCTGGGAAGACTTCTGGATACTCACATACTACTGGGACTAACTGAATAGTCGGGGTCTCGGACGTCGCATCCTTTACCCTAACTAGATGGTACACACAATCTTTGGAGATCATCTTTCTGGCCTTAATATAGGAAATGAAACGACCTACAGGCACAACTGAACTACCCTTCCATCTAAGATTGGCTCACCTGGAGATCTAAACTCTACTGCCCAGGTTCTACAATTAACTGACGCATAACATGAAAATAGCCAATCTATGCTGAGAATAACATCAAAATCAGTCATGGCTAACTCTACTAAATCTACTGAGGGGACTTACTGAAGGATAGTGACCGGGCAACTCCTATACATCCGTCTAGCTACAACTGAACCACCCACTGGAGTAGAGACTAAGAAGGGTTCTAGCAAGATTTCAAGACTGACTCTGAAACTACCAGCCACGTAAGGTGTCACAAAGGACAAGGTACCCCCTGGATCTAACAAAGAATAAACATTAAGATGGAAAACCCACATCATACCAGTGACTACCCCTGGGGAGACCTCCTGCTCCTGGCGAGAGGCTAAGGCATAGAATCTGCTTTGGCGTTGGCGGCCAACTGTGCTAGTAGATACCCCCTGTTATGCTGGGCATGCGGGTAGAGCTGTTGAACTGGATGCTGGGCCTCAACCCCCATCATGGCCTTGTCTAGCTGTTGGGAAATCTCTAAGCATATGCCCGATCTTTCCACACCCGAAAGCACTAACCCGTGTGCCCCCGACCACACCTGCGGCAAGCTGGGATGCTGGAATTTGTGGGCCTGCTGCTCTGACCCTAGAGCCTGATACTCATCCTCTCTGGTCGTGTCTAGGTTTAGATGGCACACTTAGTGCTGAAGAAGATAGGGTTGAAGATCTCTGGCAGGTCTGATGTCGGTGCCCACCATCTGACCTCGCCTGAGCGAATCTATAACTATCAGTCCTGACCCTCTTGCCCTCTCTCTCCCGCATATGCGCTGCCTCTATCTACTGGGCGTACAATACTATCCGAGGGAAATCCATATCCTGATGGAGCATAGAGGTCCTGCAATCCTTATCTAAATAGCCCGCCACCTCATGAACAAATCTTCTCACTCGCGCCCTCTGATCAACCACTAACTCAGGGGCGTACTTAGACAAATGAGTGAACTCTAGGGCATATTTTTGCACCGTTATCTTCCCCTGCTTAAGATTCACGAACTCAACTATCTTTAACTCCCTCATCTCACGAGGGAAGAACCGATCTAGGAAAGCAACATGAAACTTCTCCCAAGTGATAGGGCCTGCTCTGGTGGCCCTACTGTCTCTCCATTGTCTGAACCATATGTGTGTGACCCCCTTCAACTGATATGAGGCCAACTCAGCACACTCAACTCCATTCACCCCCATGACCTGGGTGATCTTCACAATCTCGTCGATAAACTCATGTGGATCCTCATCCACCTTCGACCCACAGAATTCTGGCGGGTTCATTCTTAGGAGATCTTTGACTCGTGCTGCCGCCACATTATCGTTTTGAAGAATATGTTCCACGGCATGCTAGTTGACCTGAGTGGTAAAGGCTTGCGCTAACATCTGAATAGTTGTCCTGAATTCAGCATGGGCAACCGGCTCTGGTGTATGGTGCTCCTGGACTGGTGGGGCTTGTTGCTACCCGTCTCCATTGCCATCCTCACGGCTAATTCCATTTCCATTCCTCCTATAGGTTAAATCTATGGGGAGCCATGGTTCTGAAATCGCGAATAGCATGATTTAGGAGGATAGGGAGACATTTAATCGCACGACAAAGATCATGAAAGAAGGGAACATTTCCTAAATGTCTCGTAGACTCTTCGTCATAAGGGTGGTGCACTTCACACTCATGAAAAAGACTCTACTCAACGCGGCTTTTAGAAACCCTAGGACACTTCAAACCTATTGCTCTGATACCAAGTTTGTCACGATCCAAATGTAGGCTCGAATTGAGACATGGTACAAGAAACCCCGCAGAACTCCAAATCGACCCGTGGCATGAACATACATCTAACTAAATCATGAAAATAATAGATCAACATAACAACCTAGCAGGAGTTTGAAATAAGCATAACATCATAAATAAACATGAATCTGAAGCTGATTACATTCTATGTCTGAAAAGCCTCTAATGTTGATTAGTTGATGGGACAAGACCCCCAACTAACTCTTTAAGTCTGAAACTGAATAGATAAAGAAAACTGATAAAGCATGGTCCTCGGGAGATAAGGACTCAAAACCAACAGCCGTGGGATGCTAACTCTGTAAGGCTGGCTAAGGACGAGGCTGAGTCTAAGTACCGAGGCATATATCATAAAACGATACATCATAGAGTATGCAGTCAGTACATGGAATGTATCAAGTATGCAAGGTAAGTAAAACTGCCTAAATAAGTAAAACCATTCAAAACATGCATAATGTAAAACATGATCAAGATAAGAATCTGAGAGTAGGACTTGCATGCTATTTTCTAAAATCATGATCTCAACATAACATAACATCATAATGTGATCGAATGACCCAAAGCTTAGACTTGATAATCATAAGTAAAACTGACATTGGGTCAAATCTCTTTTAGAACATGTGTATATATATCATGAGTAATAAACATTCATAATTGAAATCATAAGGAACAATGGGAGACTCATCATATAACCGACATACCACGGCAGAGCTTACGTGGTCCCCACTATCACACTCAAGTGAGTAGAGCCGTCCAAAGCCTTTCCAGGGCTAAGGACGATACCATGATATCGATATCAAGTTCGTGGCCCAATTGGGCAGGGTAAAACACACAAAAGAGGGACCAAAGTATATATATGAATTAATCTACATTGGCACATAGTTCTGAGGCATAGGGTGATCGACCCTTATCCTACTGCTAGACATTACTCCCAAAAATATACATATGCTCTCCATCGTTATTTTTAATGAAGCTCACCATTGTCTATTGACGAAGCTTAATAATCAAATACATCTCAAATCTGAAATTATAT
>JACEIK010006639.1:50819-75130 GCA_018107945.1 Datura stramonium | reverse complement strand
CATGTAGTAAATTAAAAATCTCATGCATTGGGTTAAAACCCCATAGAATCAACATAGGAATTTCCATGATTTAGAGAGAGATTATGCATGGGTGTGAATGGATTCACCCATTCATAACCCTACATACCTGAAAAGGTTTGATTCTACCACTTCTCTGATTGCCCAAGGAAGGTTTGAAGAAGAACCTTAAAGGATTAGCCTTGATCACCTCTTTAGACCCTTACTCTTGCATGCATGAATAGGAATGACTTAGAATAGATTTTTCCCCTCTTAAAACCCACTATTCATAGCTTAAAATGACGTATTTTAGGCCTTAGGATCGTAGAAATTACAGAAAAACCCTTACTAAATTCACAAAAAATAACTGACTGCCCCTCCCAACAAGATACTTGGCAAGTCGTCATCTAGGGGAACAAATAGTGGCATCAATCATCGAGTGCATTGTCTAACAGTTCATCTGGGGCTCATCACGGGGAACCTCACGATTTGTTACTATCGTGGTCACCACTTGTCACCTTCACTTCCTAAGGTTCAAATTACCTCCAACCTGCTGACCATGACCCCTCCCACGAATTGTGGTCACCACTCTTCACCCTCACTTCCTAAGGTTCAAATTACCTCCAACCTGTTGACCGCAACTCATTGGGCCTTTTGTAGGGTACACTGCCAGGTCTCCTACACTTTCTTAAACCCCCTCAGCCACGATTTACTCAACGAGTCATGGGGGCTGACCACGACTCGTGGTCAGGTCTGTGGGGACCTCAATTCCCAAAATCTCAAATCACACCCTGAACCTCACCATGAGTCACCTTACGACTCGTGGTCTACCCCACGGATCACAGAATGACTCGTTCTGTGACCTGGTGCCAGATTTCTAGTTTTCTCCATTTCAACTCCCGAGTTTGATCTTTGGGCTCCCGAGGTATTACACAATTTTCACTTATGAATCTCAATTCCAGATTTGTTTCATTCCATTTAGTAATGAGATCTAGTTTAAGTCTATTCGTGTTTTTAGATATTAGCATGCAGTCTTTACTCTCGAAATCTTATGATGTTATGATTTATGAAGTACATGATTTAAGTTTATACTTACTCAACCTGTTTTACTTACCTTGCATACTCAGTACATTTCAAGTACTGACCGCATGCTCTATGTTGTATTGTTTCATGATACAGGTCCTAGCAATCAGACTCAGACGCGCTGTTAGTTCTGCTCTCGTTTCAACTCAAACCCTGCCTTGGGTGAGTCCTCATCCTCCGAGGGCATCTATCTTTTAGTATTTTTATTTTAGTTTGTTTCAGATTTAGAGATAGTTGGGGGCTTATCCCAACATCTTATCAGTTAGTAGAGGCTTTTTCAGACATGGATTTGTATATTCAGCTTTGGACTTAGTGTTATGATATTACCGTTGGCTAGACGTCTTTTTATTCAGACTTCTGCTATTTTATAATCCAGTTATTAGTTTTTCTTATGTTGACCTTTAGTTATCATGTTCATACCATGGGTTGACTTGAAGCCATTTATGGTTCTAGGTTCCGTGTCTAGATCTGGGCCTATGTTTGGATCGTGACAAACTTAGTATCAAAGCAAAGGTATAGAGTGTCCAAGGATGTCTAAAAGCTACTTTAAGTAGAGTCTTTTTTATTGGTGTGAAGCGCGCCACAGTTATGAGAAAGAGGCTACAATACGTTTTAGAAAACTTCTCTTCTTTCATGATTTTATCTCATGCTATGAGTTCAACTCTCGCTATTCCTCTAACTCCAGCTTTATGCGTTTGCAGAATCATGACTCCACGCCATGTAAACGGAAGAAGGAATGGCGATGAAAATGGAAATGGCCATGAGGATGGCAATGGAGATGGGCACTAGTAACCCTCACTAGCCCCAGCAGATCCTATGCCCGAGCAGGTTGCCCATGCTGAGTTTAGGGCAGCCATTCAGATGTTGGCACAAGCATTGACCAATCAAGTCAATCAGCAGGTAGTAGCTCATGTTCACCAGAATGAGATCAAAGCGGCGGCTAGAGTCTGGGATTTCCTCAGCATGAATCCCCCTAAGTTCCTTGGGTAAAGAGTGGATGAGGACCCACATGAGTTCATTGAGGAGATATAGAAGATCACCCAGATTATGGGGTGACGAGAGAGGAGTGTGCAGACTTAGCCTCTATTAGTTGAAGGGGATCACTCATATATGGTATAGGCAATGAAAGGATAGCCGGGGAGTTGGAGCGGGTCCCATTTATTGGGATAAGTTCCTCACTACATTCTTAGACTGATTCTTTCCCTGGGAGATGAGGAAAATCAAGGCGACCGAGTTTGTGAATTTGAAATAGAACAACATGACCGTCCAAGGGTATGCTCTAGAGTTCACCCGGTTGTCCAAATATGCATCGGAGATGGTGGCTGATCAGAAGGCTCAAGTGAGCAGATTTGTGAATGGAGTAGTGGACCACTTAGTCAAGGATTGCAGGATTGCCATGAAACATTAGGACATTAACTTCTCCTGATTGGTCTTGTATACCCAGCTGCAAATGAGGGAGAGAGAGAGAGAGGCCAAGAGGGCTAGGACAGATAGTTTTGAATTTTCCTAGCTGAGGTATGGTGGCAGACATCGTCAGTAGTTCTGCCAGAGATCATCGGCCCCAGTGCCATCATCAGCCAGTGTGCTATCCATGTCTAGGCGCGATCAAAGTGAAAGACATCATGCTTTCGAGTTTAGGGCAGTAGGTCAATAGAGCCCATCATTCCAGTTTGTTGCAAGTGTGGTAGGAGGCACACCGATCAGTGTTTAGTAGGTTCAGGGGCATGTTTGGGTGTGGGAAGCCCGACCATATCCTCAGAGATTGTCCAGCGGCCAGACAGGGCCATGGTAGAGACCGTGACCTAGTTACCAGTTCAGTAGCTCTACCAGCACGCTCAGCCCAGCAGGGTGCATCCACTAGTGCAGGTAGTGGTCAGCGCCAGAATAGGTTTTATGCCCTCTCATCACGTTAGGAGCAGGAGGTCTCTCCGAATTTGGTCACTACTATGCTATGAGTATTCCATCTTGACGTATATGCATTGTTAGATCTAGGGGCTACTTTATCTTTTTTGACGACCTATGTTGCTATTAGTTTTTTAGTCAGTCCCAAAGTCCTATCAGAACCTTTCTCAGTCTCTACTTTAGTCTGTGACTCAGTTATAGCTCGATGGGTATACAGAAATTGCCCTATCACAGTCCTTCAGAGAGTAACCTTAGCCGATCTAGTAAAGTTAGACATGACTGATTTTGATATTATCTTTGGTATGGATTGGTTGCATGCATGTTATTCCTTGGGAAATTATAGAACTCGTACCCCAATTTTCGGGTGAGCCAGTCCTAAAATGGAAGGTAGTTCAGTTGTGCCTGTAGGTCACTTTGTTTTCTACCTTATGGACAAAAGGATGATTTCCAAGGGTTGTGTTGCCATCTAGTTCAGGTTAAGTATGCAACGTCCAAAACCCCGACTCTCCTGTCAGTTCCTATAGTGTGCGAGTATCTAGAGGTTTTCCTAAGTGATCTACTAGGAGGCCCTCCCGAGCGGGAGGTTGACTTTGGTATTAACCTTCTTCCCAATATGCAGCCTATATCTATTCCTCCATATAAAATGGCTCCGGGTGAGCTAAAGGGGTTGAAAGAATAGTTGAAGGATCTCTTGGATAAAGGATTCATCAAACCTAGCAAGTCCCCGTGGGATGCACCAATTCTCTTTGTTCGAAAGAAGGATGGGTCTCTTAGTATGTGCATTGACTATCGACAGTTGAAAAAGGTTACAACCAAGAACAAGTATCCCCTTCCCAGAATTGATGACTTGTTTGACCAACTTTAGGGTGCTAAGTGAATCTCAAAGATAGACCTCAGATCCGGGTATCATCAGCTCAGAGTTAGGGAGAGTGACATTTCGAAGACATCTTTCAAGACTCGGTATGGTCACTATGAGTTTGTGGTTGTATTTTGGACTAATGAATGCTCCTACAACTTTTATGGATGTGATGAACAAGGTGTTCAAGCCATATTTGGACATGTTTGTGATTGGCTTCACAGACGACATTCTCATATACTCTCAGAGCGAGGAGGAGCATGTCGCTCATTTGAGGATTGTGCTACAAATTCTCAAGGATTGCTAAGTATTTGCTAAATTCAGCAAGTGTGAGTTTTGGTTGGACACAATAGAATTTTTGGGCCACGTGGTGGCAAGTGAGGGTGTGTAGGTGGACTCTCAAATTATAGAAGGTGTGAATAATTGATCTAGACCAGTTCATCCTTCGGATATAAGGAGTTTCTTGGGTTTAGCTGGCTATTACAGGAGGTTTGTTGAAGAACACTCATCCATTGCAACACCGTTGACTAAGTTGACCTAGAAGAAAGTTAAATTTTAGTGGTCGGATGCGTATGAGAAGAGTTTTCAGGAGTTAAATACTCGACTCACCTCATCCCTAGTATTGACCCTACTTGAGGGTACAAATGAAAATTCATTGTGTATTGTGATGCCTCTAGGGTCGGTCTTGGTTGTGTGTTGATGAAGCATGGTAAGGTCATTGCATATTCCTCTATACAGCTTAAGACTCATGAGAAGAATTACCCAACGCATGACCTAAAACTGACAGCGGTGGTATTTGCATTGAAGATTTGGAGGCACTATTTGTATGGGGTCCATGTGGATGTGTTTACAGACCACAAGAACCTACAGTATATGTTCACCCAGAAGGATTTGAATTTGCGATAAAGAAGATGGTTAGAGCTACTCAAGGACTATGACATGAATGCCCTCTATCATCCGGGCAAGGCCAATGTAGTGGCGGATACCCTTAGTAGGCTATCCATGGAGAGTATTTCTCATGTGGAAGATGGAAGGAAAGAGTTGGTGAAGGATGTGCATCGGCTTGCACGGTTTGGGGTTCGCCTCATGAATTCGATAGATGGTGGTGTCATTGTCCAGAATGGTTCAGAATCTTCTTTGGTGACTGAGGTCAAGTCTAGGCAAGACGAGGATCCTATTTTGGTAAAGTTGAAGGAAATGGTTCAGAATCAGAAGGTAGAGGTCTTCTCCCAAGGGAGAGATGGTGTACTTCGATATTAGGGTCTTTTACTTATTTCGGATGTCGATGATTTGAGAGAGCGGATGTTGCATGAGGCTCATGGTTCGCGGTATTCTATCTATCCATGTGCCACCAAGATGTACCGAGATCTACGGGAGGTCTACTAGTGGAATGGCATTAAAAAGGACATAGCGGAGTTTATGGCTAAGTGTCTAAATTGTCAGCAAGTGAAAGTAGAGCATCAAAGAGCAGGAGGTGTGCTACAAGACATCAGTATCCACACTTTAAAGTGGGAAGATATTAATATGGATTTCATCACAGGGTTACTTCACACACGTCGACAGTATGACTCTACTTGGGTGGTTGCAAATAGAGTGACGAAAGCATCCCATTTTCTATTGGTCAAAACTACCGACTCAGCGGAGGATTATGCTAAATTATACATTAGGGAGTTAGTTCGGTTGCATGGAGTTCCCTTATCCATCATTTCAGACAGAGGTACTTAGTTCACCTTGCAGTTTTGGAGATCATTTAGAAGGGACTTGGTACTTCGGTCAAGCTTAGCACAGTTTTCCACCCGTAGACGAATGGTCAGGCCGAGCAGACCATTCACACCCTTGAGGATATGTTGAGGGCATGTGTTATTGATTTCAAAGGTAGTTGGGATGATCATTTACCTCTCATCAAGTTTTCTTACAATAATAGCTACCACTCCAGCATCTAGATGGCATCATTTGAGGCTCTTTACGGGTGAAGATGTAGATTGCCTATTGGTTGGTTCGAGGTAGGTGAGGCTAAGTTGATCAAGCCAAATTCTGTTCATGATGTCATGGAGAAGGTTCACCTTATTAGAGAGAGGTTGAAAATAGCTCAGAGTCATCAGAAATCTTATGCAGATGTTAGATGAAGAAAACTTGAGTTTAAAGTTGATGATTGGGTATTTCAGAATATGTCTCCCATGAAGGGAGTGATGAAGTTTGAGAAGAAAGGGAAACTTAGTCCTTGATATGTTGGCCCATACAGGATTGTGAGAAGTGTTGGCAAGGTGGCCTATGAGTTGGAGTTGCCCTCAGAGTTAGCTTTGGTGCATCTAGTTTTTCATGTATCTCTGTTAAAGAAGTGCCTCGGTGAACTAGCCTTTGTTGTTCTGGTGGAGAATATAGGTGTTAAGGATAGTATTACCTATGAAGAGGTTTTGGTTGAGATCCTTGATCATTAGGTTCGAAAGTTGAGGAATAAGAAAGTAGCTTTCATGAAGGTGTTGTGGAGAAATCAGCATATTGAGGGAGCTACATGGGAAGCCGAAGCAGATATGAAGGCTAGATACCCAAATCTTTTCCCTTCTGGCTCAGTTCCATCTTGAGGTATCTATTTTCTCCCTAGTACTCTATTTAGTCTCATGTCGATTTCATGTCTCTAATTTTCTTTCATGTCCTTGTATGATTCGTGATTTCAGTTCAATTATGTATTTCAATTCGGAGACAATTTCTCCATCGGTTTTCAATTAAAATTTCTCAGTTTTGGAGCTGTAGTTCCCTCCCTTTACCCTCCATTAGGTTTTAAATCAATATTAGGGGATGAATGTTCCCAAGGGGGAGATATTGTAACATCACGGACCTTGGAATAGCTCGATGAAGGAAAATAACTAAAATTGCAGGTCTAGTACAGGGAGTGACGGTGTTACTGACAAACTGTCATGCCACTAACGGCATAAGTGACGGTTGTCAGGAAGGTGACGGATCATTACTGGTGATTTTCAGGTTTGACGGCATGGCTGACGGCATGTCACGGACCTGACGGTGCTAGTGAAGGCCGTCAAAGCAGCGACAGACCGTCAGTTGAACCGTCAAAAGAAAATTTTCTGGACTCTAGGGTGATGGTAGACCTGACAGACCGTCGGAGTCGTGACGGCCGATCACTTGTACCATCAGATGGAGATTGTGGCTGACTTACCTAGTTTAAGGCGATGACACAAATGACGGACCATCGAGAGTGTGACGACCCGTCATGAGTACCATCGGGGTGCCCAATTGTGGAAATTCTGCCCAATTCTCAGGGGTAATTTTGTAATCTCCCATGTTTTTAACTCCTATACTACATCGTTTTAAGCTCTGAAAGAGGTGTATTAAGGGAGTTTAACCCATTCTAATTCATTCAACTTTCATACATGCAATTTTAGAGGTTTTCCATTGAAGATCAAGCCTAGAATCCTCCAATTCTCCTTCAAATCTCTTGAGCTTTCAAAGTCAAGTTAAGAATCAGTTTACCCAGGTATGTAGGGCTATTAATACGAGTTTTCTTTTACTCTCATGCCCATATTCCTCCTCAAGTTCATGAATTCAAGTCTTAAATTAAATTTATGATCCTATGGGGTTTTAACACAAATTTATGAAATTCTCTATGATTTATCTATGGGTTAATTCCCTTAATATTTCAATGCATGTTTTGAGATTTATGGGCAGATTTTATGTAATAATTAATTACAAATTCATTTTTTCGAATTTTTAGAAGATTATGCCCAATTATGCAAATTTAGAAAAAGCTTAGTCTATGATTGATGATTTCAAGTATGATGGAGTATCTAGCATGTATATATGTTTACGAATTACCCATTTATGAATCTATGATTTTGACTAGTGAAGTCTCTTTCAAGTATGCATGATTTTCATATTTTGAGTAATCCCACTAAGATTTAGCATGTTTTCATGATTCAGTTCAGTTCTATAATTCAGCTTACAATATGATTTTGGAGTCTATACTCCCATATTCAACTTATGGTATGTTTGGAGCCAGGACTCCCCGCATTCAGATTTCAGACTATGCATGTAACTATATTATTAACTTCATTGAAAAATGATTGTTTTAGCTTTGTTAAAAACTATGGAGAGCGCATTGCATATTTTTAGGAGCAGTGTCTAGCACCAACTAGGCTAGGGGTTCATGAAAACCCCTAGTCTCAGAACTACATGCCAACATAGGATTTTACATTTTACTTTGGGACCTCCCTTATGAGCTTCCCCTTCTCCGAATGGGCCTTCAGCTTGATATCGATATCATGGTAGCGCCCTTAGTCCTGGCAAGATTTTGGACAGCTCTACCCACTTGATTGTAACAGTTGGGATCACGTAAGCTTTATCGTGATAGTGTCAGTTATATGATGAGTCTCCCATTGTTCCTCATGATCTCTGTTATGCATGTTTATCATTCATGATGTTATGTTTTCAGTAGGTTTCACCCAATGATCAGGTTATCAGTTTTTACTTAAGAATATCAGTTTCAGCTTTGGGTTATTCGATTCAGTTTTGAGATCCAGTTTAGGTTTATTCATGTTTTCATATATCAGCATACAGTCTTTACTATCAGAATCTTATGATGTTATGATTTATGATGTACATGATTTTAGTTTATACTTACTCAGCCTGTTTTACTTACCTTGCATACTCAGTACATTTCAAGTACTGACCGCATACTCTATGATGTATCACTTCATGATACAGGTCCTAGCAATCGGACTCAGACGCGCCGTTAGTTCTGCACTCATTCTAGCTCAGACCCTACTTTGGGTGAGTCCTCATCCTTTGAGGACATCCATCTTTTTGTATTGTTATGCCAGTTTTTTTTAGATTTAGAGATAGATGGGGGCTTGTCCCAGCATCTCATTAGTTAGTAGAGGCTTTTTTAGACATAGATTTGGATATTCAGCTTCGGACTCAGTGTTATGATATTACCATTGGCTAGACGTATTGTTATTCTGACTTCCGCTATTTCAGAATTCAGTTATCATCTTTGCTTATGACTTTTATTTATCATGTGCATGCCATGGATTGACTTGGAGTCATTTATGGTTCTAGGTTTCGTGTCTAGATCTGAGCCTATGTTCGGTTCGTGACACAAGTAGGTACTATTTTGGCTAGTAATAGTAACTATATTTCCTAAGCGCTTTTAATACATCACATTTTCTCATTAAGCACACTCTTTTCTTTTTTTTCTTCTTCCCCTTCTCTTTTACCTATCACTATCCCTTTTGTCTCCCCATTTCTTTAAGCACACTTATATTATTATTAGGGATTAATCAAACATTAAACACTTCTTCATTCTTTTGTTATTTTCTACTTCCTACTAACACTTAGGCATTTTGAATGATTGCACCCTTCACTCTTTTCTTCAACTGCCACAACCAACTATCTCCCCTCTTTTCAATATTCTTACTCCTTTAACTCTTTTGCATTTTTCACTTAAGTTCTTAGAAGTTTTGGATCAAAATCAGGTCTATTGAAAGAAAATGATTGAGCTTTTATTGTGGCTAACAAAGAATAGGCTAAAGGCTCAATGGGGTTAACTAAGATTATGCATCAATGTTAGGTAAAGCAAGGGATTAGTACAAGCTTATTCAAAGAAGTGCAGATATCATCTCCTATAAATAACATCTCTCATTTTGCTTTGCAAACACACCAAACAAGTTCTAGACATTACATGATAGAATGGACTATACAAAGAACCATACACTCACTGCACATGTTCAATTCCAAACAGACCCAAATAGACTCTTAATTTAGCTAACCATATGAATTCAAAATTTAAGCACAGAAACATATCGAGTCATACTCATGAGCCTAGGTGTCTCAAACAAAGTCATACCATTACTCACATGCTTCTCAAGTGAATTTCACCTGCATCTTATAGTCATGTATAACACTCAAAAAAAGCATCAAGCAATCAATCAGTTAAGAATTCAAAAAAAATAAAAATCCTAATGACTAATTTTCCCTCAAGACAGTCGTCATCCATCCATCATTAGGAAAAGTCCTTAACTATGACTGAAAACAACTATGCACAAACAACTCAAAAATGTTATTCTCGATTCAAAGTGACCCCCTTCGGAAAAGAACCAAAAAGAAAAATCAAAGGGTCGGTGAAATGTGTTCAACTCAAACTCTTTGATCAAGAATTTTCAAACCAAGCACATAATTCACCCGCAATCAGTCATCACAAAATTTTGAAATTTTCCTCACCCCACACTTCAAATTATGCTATCTTCCCAAAGAATCAATTGAAATTAAAACATGGGTTAGGGATACTTCCTGAGACCTTTAGGTCTAGCCAATAGCTGGTTTTTCATCCATTTTTGAACACACTGGTAAACGACCCCACACTCATCTTTTTTAATTCTCTTTAGTGTTCCCTTCCATGGGTACTAAGAATTCCCTGAATTTTTTCTTAATAACAGAAAACAGAAACAAAAGTGAAAATAACCAAAATTAAAAACAAAGAAAAAAATCGTACCTGTGGTACAACTTGGGTTGCCTCCTAAGCAGCGCCTGATTTTACATTGTGGCACGACGTGAGTCATCCTTTTCAAGATGTTCTCAAACTCTTTTTCCCTTTTGGGAACCACCTTCTCTTTTTTCTTAAACTTTGAGGGAAAAGCCTCCACACTTTTCCTCTTCTCCTCCATCACTTTCTTCACCGCATTTCTTGGCATCTTTTCAATAACAGGCTTGGGTTCTCTTTTTAAGAGATCCTTCAGAAGTGGACTTTTGCACTCCTCCACCCCACACTCATTCTCTAATAACACATTAATCTTATAAAGATCTTTTTAATGTGTTGGGGTATTGATTTCTCGGATACACTCTAAAGGTCTCTTCCTCATCATTCACCCTCATTTTCAGGTTGCCCGCTCGGACGTCTATCAATTCTCTATTTGTGGCTAGGAACGAACATCCTAAGATGAGGGGTACCCTATCATCAACTTTAAAGTCAAGGATTATAAAATCGGCAGGTATTATGAACTTACCTACTTTAATGAGCACATCTTCTATAATCCCTTCTGGAGCCACCTTGGACTTATCGGCAACTGCAGCATCACTCTGATAGGCCTTGGTTTTTCCAAACTAAGTATATTAATAGTGATAGGGGAATCAAGTTAATGGCATCCCCTAAATCACACAAGGCTTGCATCATCTTACTTCCACCTGTTCGTACCGGGAGGGTGAAACTCCCTGGGTCTTTAAGCTACTTGGGAAGTTTGCTCATCATCCTAGAACTACTATCCTCGATAAGTGTTATAGTTTGTACATTCACCAACCTCCTCTTGTTAGATACCACATCTTTCAAGTACTTAGCGTACTTGGGCATTCCCTGCAAGATATCAAGTGGAGGCAGATTTATGTGAAGTTCCTTGAAGATGTCAAAGAACTTCTTACAACAAGCGTCCTCCTGGCTTTTCAAGAGCCCTTGTAGGATTGGTGGTGGTGGTCTCTGTACGAGCTGCACTGCTGATTTTGCCTTATTTTCTGCAGCCTTTTATTCATTTCTCTTGTCAACTAATGGACCTGGTGTTACAAACTATGTTGCACCTCATTTTTCTTCTTTTTGGCTGGTGCATCAACTAACTCTCTGCCACTCCTCAGACTGATGGTCATGACCTGCCTTGGGTTTGGATCTGTGTCACTTGGTAAACCCACTTGTGTTCTAGTGTTCAGAGTTGATGCTATCTGCCCCATTTGCTTTTTCAAATTCCTGGTGGCCAACTGTTGATTCTTTAGCTTAACTGACATTTTTGCTTGGTTAGCTGCTATCTGAGTTTGATTGGCTATTATTTTCTGCAACATCTCCTCTATGTTGCTTGATTGGCTACTAGCCTGCCTACCCTACTGTTGGTACTGATTCTGAGGCTGCTGAAAGTTCTGGTTCTGCCCCTGATTTCCACACCAAAAAAGTTAGGGTGATTTTTCTAGTTCCTGTTGTAGGTATTCCCATAGTTCTGATTGCCTCTCTGCATATTATCCAAAATATTTACTAACTCTGGATTGGCTCTGCAAGAGTTTGCACCATTCCCTTGTTTCCATAAATTTCACACCAGCTTGGGGCTGGTTGAACTGCATTTACTTGTGTCTGCGGCTATTCCATGCTCAGCTTGCTAAACTAAGTCATCGTCTGATGTTGGAATGAAGCTAGCTGGGCTGCCAATCCACTCACATTGTCAATCTCTATCAACCCAGCTATATTTCTGGATTCTCCCCTTGATGCATCATTGTGCCACTCTGGATTTCCCTGTGCAATCCTATTTAGTAGAGTGTACAACTTATCATACGTCTTCTCCAATGTTTGCCCATCTGATGTAGAATCTAACAAGATTTTGTCAAGACTCTCCATATAAGTATGGGCTAGCACTTCATTGGACTGCTGGTGATGAGGACAATCTCTGAGAAGAGATTTAAATCTTTCCCAAGCTAAGTATAAATTTTCATCCAGCCACTACTTGAAGCTTAGAATTTCACTCCTCAATTTTTCAGGCTTTCCAGATGGGAAGAATCTGATAAGAAACTTTGTTGCTGGGTCATCCCATGTAGTGATAGAATTCGATAGTTCTGCTTCCAACTACCTCTTTGTTTCTCCCAAAAGTGAGAATGGGATAAGAGTGAGCCTCACATAATCAGTCGACACTCCTATGGGGACAAATGTGTCACCGATTTCCAAGAAGTTCTGTAAATACTGTTGTGAATCCTCATGAGTCATCCTTGTAAATTATCCACTTGTGTGCAGCAACTGCACCATATTCTGCTTAAGCTCAAATCTACCTCCAGGTTTCGATTTGCAGATGCTGGAGGTAACATTGGTCTTAAATGGGATTGCCACTTCACGAACTGGTTTGTTAGCCATCTATGCTAGTGCAACCTCTTTCTGTTGAACCTGTTGAATGGGATATAAAGTGGAACCCTGCCTTCTAACTGTCATAACCTTATATCCAGTTTCGGGTATGGTTCAACCAACTCTCTATCCCTTACCATCCAAATGCGACGACCAACCGTACCTGCAAATTTGGTGACTGAGACCAAGTTGTCAGCACTTAAGAAAATAGAAAAATAATACAAAAACAAGAAATCCACTAGTGTTGTCAGTCCCTGACAATGGCGCCAAAAACTTGCTAAGCCTCTGGCGTACGCAAGCGTATGCGGTCGTACAAATAATACAGTGATTCTTTAAGAGCTGAATGTCGAACCCACGGGGACTAGACTATCAGTGAATTATCGAGTTCAAGTATTAATTTAAATTTCACAAGTGCAAGTTTCCAATATTTTGTAGTTTGTTACTAATTCTAAGGGTGTTCATAAATTAAATAGAAGAACAATAATGAGAAGAATCCAGAGTAAAGGCCAAATAATCACATATAGCTAACATTCATATTAGTTCAAGTATTCTTCTTTATTGTTGTCTCACAAGATTAATTCCATGTTCATGGTCTTTCGAGCCTCTAAACATAAATTTGAATTGGCCTCACAACAACATAGTTGAGCGGGGATATGACAATCTAATTTATTTACATTTATCTAGTGGAGTGGTTTACAGGGTTAATGCCCTTGGTTATGGACTTTCCAACCTCTAACTGTTTAACCTAAACTTGAATTCACAACTATATTTGAGAGNGTGAGGTCGGTGGCAGGGGTGTGCCTCGTGCCTCCCTCTAACTGTTTAACCTAAACTTGAATTCACAACTATATTTGAGAGTGGTGATATGACAATTCAAATCCAAGTATCTTTCTATCTTCCCGCTCAATAACCAAGCTAGGATAATTAGGTATATTTCTATCCTAACCGCGAATCAAGCCTTGAAGACTTGAATTCACCTCTTGCATTCCTAGTTCTATCCTAGGGTTTGCTCTGTCAAGTTTGCCTAAGATTAATACATGCATTTCAATGGTGATCAAGCATTAAAATGATAAAAACAAGAATACAAGAACCAACAATAATTAAGAACTTGAACCAAATAAGAATTTAAATTAATATGTTCATGTCATGTGGCCTCGGCCCTAGAAGAAGGGTTTTAGCCACTCATGCAATTACAAGAATACAACATGGTGCTTGAATTCATGTATTACAAGAGTGTAAAAAGAAGGAAAGAAAATAACCCTAAGATGAAGAAGTTCCTCCCCCGTTCTTTTTCCAACCCTTGCGTATTTCCAAAATAAAATTGGGATATCTCATAAAAATAACCAAGTATGCCTTTTATAGTTAATGATTTTTGGTCGTGTGAAGACCACCTCTGTGTCATGCTGCCCGTCACGAAGCTTGGCCTCCGTGACACGGAGTATCGCGGATGTTCACTGGTTGGTTGGCTTTGGCAAGCTGTTTTGCCATGGAATATTCGGGCATGGCACGGGCATTGTCGCGCCGCCAGCCTAGTGTGACACGGCGCTTGTCGCGCATCAGCTGTGTGTGCCACGGCTCCATCGCGCACAGCTACTGCTTGGGCTGCCATCTCGCACATCATCCGGTTGTTGGCATGGGTTACACGGGCATAGATGCGGACCTGGACCAGTGTGACACATTTCTTGGCACGCCCATTTGCCGGCGTGGCACATTGGTGGTTTTGGCAGCCTACTTCTCTTATCAATTTCATGTTCCTCCTTTGCATTTCATTTCAAGCTTACTTCTTGCTAATTAAACTTCATAGTGGGCCTCCTCCTTAGCATTTTACACCTACAAAATAGGCTAATTATGTTGGTTAGTTCATGCACACAATTATAAGCAAGATTACATAAGATTATACTTAAAATAACGTAAAAATAAGGCTAAGACATGATTATAAACAATCGCTTGGGCATGTAAATATGCCCAAGATCAATGACTAGATTCTCCTTCCATTAAGCCGTCCACCTTGTCCATCAATTTTTCAATTCGAGTATTTTGATTTTTCATATACTTGGTTAGATCTTTAATTATCTTTGTCAAGTTTGATAGTTACTCCTCTATATATAAAGTGTTACACCTCGTAAGTTTTTTTTGTCTAGCCGACGTGTGAGTGTGCGTGTTGAGAGTTTTTAGAGCACGACATATGCAGGGGAAGGCTCAAAGGAGGAATGAGTAAGCGCGTTATCAAGCGAGCAGGAGGTCAGAACCGGGGCAGGGTGCTACTGGAGCCGCGTTGCGCACCCCTCTCCACCGCAGGGAGCGGCGCGTCACGCCACTACTCCGCAGCAGGGAGAGACGCGCCGCGGACCTCCCTCCATCGCATCCCTATATATATGTTTAAGTGAGATATTATTTCATTTTAATATTTCATAGAAACAGAGCTACGAGTAGGGGTGTTTCCCTCTTCAACTTTTCGAGCAAGTGAAGGTAAATTGAGCTATCAAATCGCGTCTAATCACAAATTCTTCTTGGGTAATGATTCCCAAGTGTCATGACCCGAACGGAGGGCCGGATCGTAGACATGGGACAAGGGACCCCAAGAGACCCCAAGTCGACCCATAGCATAAGCATACATCTAACTCATTCGATAAATAGAAGAAATCATCAATATAACTCAGCAGAAGTCTAAGTCAACATAACATCAGAATAAGCATCCGAACCTAACACATACATAAGTCTGAAAAGTCTCTAATCTGGACGAGTTGATAAGACAAGACCCCAACTAACTCAATAATACTGAAACTGAAAGTCGAGCCCTCGAAGGGTGAGGACTCACCAACCAAGTAGGATCTAACTCTGACAACCGACTATGAGCGGGGCTGAGCCTGGGAGCTGGGTCCTGTATCATGAAATGATACAGCATAAAAAGCATGTGGTCAGTATGTGGAATGTACCGAGTATGCAAGGTAAGTAAAACCGCTTAAGTATAGTAAATCATTTAAAACATTTCATAACATATTATAAGCTTTCAAATTTGAGAGGAAGGACTACATGCATTCATTTTGAAATCGCCAATCTTTTCGTAATATGACCATGCATAGCTTTATAACATCATAACTGACTCGAATGACTCAAAGCTGAAATATGACATCTATAGAAAAGCTGAACAATGAGTCAAACCTTGCTCTTAGAACATGCATGTTTAAAGTAATAATCATGAGTAATAAATATGCAAATCTAAATCATATAGATAATGGGAGACTCATCACTTAACCGACATACCACGATAGAGCTTACGTGGTCCCGACTATTACACTCAAGTGGGCAGAGCCGTTCAAAACCTTGTCAGGGCTAAGGACACTACCATGATATTGATATCAATCTCATGGGCCATTAGGGTCGGGGATAGCTCACAAGGGAGGTCCCAATAATATAATAGTATCAATCTACGTTGGCGCGTAGTTCTGGGGCATAGGGTGATCGACCCTTAGCCCGCTCGGTGCTAGACTCTTCTCCCAAAACATGCAATGCTATACATCCTATATAACGAAGCTCAACATCGTCTATTGACAAAGCTCAACAATGATGTCATGCATAAACTCAACATCGTATGAAACGAAGCTCAACATTGTCATTTGACAAAGCTAAATAATAAAATCATGCATAGACTCGACATCATGTGAATATGAAGCTCAATAATACATACATCTCAAGTTATGAATTCATGCATATGAGAAGCTTTATTTTGAAACATACCACCAAGCTCAACGATAAGTGGGAGAATCTACTCCAAAACCATGTGGTAAGCTTACTTTAGACATACTACATCATCATACTTGATATAAGGGCCTTGTCCAAAACTTAATCATGCTTGGATCTACTCAATTCATTTTGAAAACAATATCATAATCATGGGTAGCTTTAGAAACATGCTTTTCATCATCAAATCTAATCATCATCATACATTCATCATCATTCTCTTCTTTCATGAACTTCTCATCCATGGGCATTAATTTTCATAATTAGAAAACCGAATTTTGATTGAGAACGAATTTAAAATTTGCCCAAGCATCACAACTCGTCAATATAAACATAATCTAATTGTACCCATACATAGAAATTGAAGAATCATGCAATTGGGTAAAAACTCCATAACTTGATCATATGAATTTATCATACTTAGCTCGAGATTTGGGCATAGGTGAGGAAGGAAGCACCCACTCATAACCCTACATACCTGGAAGGGATGATTTTACCACTTCTCTAATTGCCCAAGGTGAGATTACAATGGAAACCTTCAAAACTTGCTCTAAATCCTCTCTTCAAACTCTCAAGTTTGCATGCATGGAATGACTTAGCTTAGAATAGGTTTTCTCCTCTTAAATCCCTATAAAACGAGCCTTAAACGACGTAGTATAGGCCCATAGGACTTAGGAATTACATAAAAGCCCTTACTAAAATCCCAACTACCTTTAAAGTCCATTACACAATCTCTCATCATGTCCT
Organism: Datura stramonium; assembly: GCA_018107945.1. Taxonomy (NCBI): domain Eukaryota; kingdom Viridiplantae; phylum Streptophyta; class Magnoliopsida; order Solanales; family Solanaceae; genus Datura; species Datura stramonium. Next base: position 57,935 of record JACEIK010006639.1, on the reverse strand, counting down.
CGAGAGTCTAGATTGTTCGCTCCACCTGACCATCCATGTGCGAATGAAATGTTGTGTTGAGTTTAACCTAAGCCGCAAGCCCTTTTTGAAAAGACCGCCAAAACTGAGAGATAAACTCAGTACCTGGGTCTGAGATAATAGACAAGGGAACTCCATGTAATCGCACCAAATCCTAGATATACAGTTTGGCATAATCATTCGCTGAATCTATTGTTTTGACCGGTAGAAAGTGTGCGGCCTTGGTTAACCTGTCTACCACCATCCAAATAGAGTCGTAGTGTCGGCGAGTACAAGGTAAGCCTATAATGAAATCCATATTAATCTCTTCCCACTTCCAAGTGGGAATGTTAATACCCTGAAGTACGCCTCCCGGCCTTTAATGCTCGACTTTCATTGCTGACAGTTCGGGCACTTAGCTACGAATTCTGCAATATCCTTCTTCATGTCGTTCCATAAATATATTTCCCGTAAATCATGATACATCTTGGTGGCACCCGAATGGATAGAATACCTGGATCCATGTGCCTCATGCAATATCCGATCTCGCAAATTATCAATATCCGAAACACATAGACGACCCTGGTACCGCAACACACCATCTCCCCCTTGGGAGAAGACCTCCACCTTCTGACTTCCAACGGCTTCCTTCAGCTTTACCAAAATTGGATCCTCATCTTGTCTGGCATTCACATCTATCACCAAGGACGATTCTGATCCGTTTTGCACAACAACCGCTGCTATCGGTCGAGTCGACCAAACTAACTCCCAACCTCACAAGTCGATGGACATCTTTCACCAACTCCTTATTTCCCTCATCCACATGGGACAAACTCTGTATAGAGAGCCTACTAAGTGCGTCCTCTACCACATTGGCCTTGACCGGGTGGTAAAGGACACTCATCTCATAGTTCTTTAGTAGCTCCAACCACCTCCTTTGCCGAATATTGAAATCTTTCTGCGTAAACACATATTGCAAGCTCTTGTGATCGGTAAACACATCCACGTGGACCCCATATAAGTAATGCCGCCATATCTTCAATGTGAATACCACAGCGGCCAACTCAAGATCATGGGTCGGGTAGCTCTTCTCATGAACTTTCAACTGTCTTGAGGCATACGCTATCACCTTCCAATAGCTGTATCAACACACACCCAATTTTGATTCTCGAAGCATCACAATACACCACAAAATCATCGGTACCCTCGGGTAGGGTCAACACTGGTGCTGAAGTGAGTCGAGTCTTCAACTCTTGGAAGTTTTTCTCACAAGCCTCCGACCATTGGAACTTTACCTTCTTCTAAGTCAACTTGGTCAAAGGTGCTGCAATAGATGAAAAGCCCTCAATGAATCTCCGATAGTAACCCGCTAATCCCAAAAATCTCCTGATATTTGATGGGTTCACCGGTCTGGGCCAATTCTTCACTGCCTAGATTTTTTGAGAATCTACCTTTATACCCTCACTCAATACCACATGGCCCAAAAATGCCACAGAGTCCAACCAAAACTCACATGTGCTGAACTTTGCATACAACTAACGATCCTTGAGGGTCTGACGCACTACTCTCAAGTGAGCGGTACGCTCCTCCTTGCTCCGAGAGTATATAAGGATATCATCGATGAACACGATCACAAACATGTCCAAATATGCCTTGAACACCCTGTTCATTAGATCCATAAAAGCTTCAGGGGCATTGGTTAGTCCAAAATACATAACAACAAATTCGTAGTGACCATACCGAGTCCTGAAAGTGATTTTCAGGATGTCACTCTCCCGAACCCTGAGCTAGTGATACCCGAATCTGAGATCAATCTTAGAGAAACACTTGGCACCCTAAAGCTGGTCAAATAAGTCATCGATCCTGGGTAAAGGATACCTATTCTTAACTGTGACCTTGTTCAACTGCCGATAGTCAATGCACATCCGTAGCGAACCATCCTTCTTCCGGACAAATAACACGAGTGCTCCCCATAGAGACTTACTTGGCCTAATAAAGCCCTTATCTAACAGGTCCTTCAACTCTTTTAGCTCGGCTGGAGCCATTCTGTAGGGAGAAATAGATATAGGTTGCGTGTCGGGAAGAAGATCTATACCAAAATCAATCTCCCGCTCGAGAGGGACACTTGGAAAATCATCAGGAAAGACCTCTGGATACTCACGTACTACTGGAACTGACTAGATAGTCGGGTTTTTGGACTCGACATCCTTAACCCTAACTAGATGGTACATGCAGCCCTTAGAAATCATCTTCCTGGCCTTAAGGTAGGAAATGAATTGACCTACAGGCACAGCTGAACTACCCTTCCATTCTAAGACTGGCTCACCCAAAAATCTAAACTCTACTGTCTGGGTTCTACAATTAACTGAAGCATAGCATGCAAATAGCCAATCCTAGCCGAGAATAACATCGAAATCGGTCATGGCTAACTCTATCAAGTCTGCTGAGGTGACCTTATGAAGGACTGGGACTGGGCAACCTATACACACCTATCTAGCTATAACTAAGTCACCTATTGGAGTGGAAACTGAGAAGGGTTCTGACAAGACATCGGGACTGACTCCAAAGCTACCAGCCACATATGGTGTCATAAAAGACAAGGTCGCCACCGGATCTAGCAAAGCATAAACATCAATATAGAAGACTCGAAACATACCAGTAACCACATCCTTGGAGACCTCCTGCTCCTGATGGGAAGCTAAAGCATAGAATCTATTCTGGCGCTGACCGCCAGTTGTGCTAGTAGATGCCCCCTGATGTGCTGAGCATTGGGGAGGGGCTGCTGAACTAGAAGCTGGGCCTCGGGCCCCAACCTTATCCTTCCTCGCAACTGGACAATCTCTAAGCATGTTTCCGGGATGCCCACACCCGAAACAAGTACCTAAACCTGCCAAGCACTGGCCTGTGTGCCCCCGACCACATCTGCAGCAAGCTGAGATACTAGAATCTGAGGGTCTGCTGCTATGACCCCTCGAGCCTGACGCTCTCCCTCTTTGATCATGTCTGGGATAGATGGCACACTCAATGCCAAAGATGTCGGGGCTGATGATCTCTAGTGAATCTGCTGTCGGTGCCCACTACCGAACCTCTGCTGAGAGAATCTGTGATCCTTGGTCCTAGCCCTCTTGGCCTCCCTCTCTCTCGAATGTTCCACCTCCATCTGCTGGGCATAAAACACCATGCGAGGAAAGTCCATATCCTGATGAAGCATAGAAATCCGGCACTCCTTGTCCAAATACCCAGCTATACCATGCACAAACTTGCTCACCCGCGCCCTCTGGTCGACCATTAACTCCGGGGCATATTTCGATAGGCGAGAGAACTCAAGAGAATACTCTTGCACTGTCATTCTACCCTGCCTCAAGTTTACAAACTCGGCTGCCTTCAACTTCCTCATCTCTCAAGGGAAGAATCAATCTAGGAATGCAACCTGAAACTCCTCCCATCTCCCAAGGAAAGAATCGATCTAGGAATGCAACCTGAAACTCCTCCCACGTGATCGGACCTGCTCCGATGACCCTGTTATCCTTCCATTGGCGAAACTAGATATGTGCAACCCCCTTCAACTGGTATGAGGCCAATTTTACGCACTCAACACTACTCACCCCCATGACTTGGGTGATCTTGACAATCTCATCAATGAAATCATGCGGGTCCTCATCTACCTTGGACCCCAAAAACTCCAGTGAGTTCATCCTCAAGAAGTCTCTGACTCGAGTTGCCACTGCATTACCATTTTGTGGAACATGCGCAACAGCCTGCTGGTTGGCCTGAGCAATCAAGCCCTGCGCAAGCATCTGAATAACGGACCGGAACTCAACATGAGCGGCTTGCTCCAGTGCCTAAGGCTCCTGAATTGGTGGGGTTGGCTGATGCCCATAACCATTTCCATACTCGTGGCCTTAACCACCTCCATTACTCCTTCCATTCATTCTTCGAGGAGCCATGATTCTGCAATCTCGAATAGCATGAATTAGACGGATAGAAAGACTTTTCATCGCATTACATAGATCATGAAAGAAGGGAACATTTCCTAAATGTCTTGTAGCCTCTTCGTCATAAGTGTGACGCGCATCACACCCATGAAAAAGACTCTACTTAACGCGTCTTTCAGACACCCTATGACACATCAAACGTATTTCTCTAATACCAAGTTTGTCACGACCCAAACAAAGGCCCAAATCATAGACACGGGACAAGGAACCCCGAGAGACCCCAAGTCGACCCATGGCATAATCATACATCTAACTCATTCGATAAACTAAAAAAATCATCAATATAACTCAGCGGAAGTCTAACTCAACATAACATCAGAATAAGCATCTAAAGCTAACACATATATACGTCTGAAAAGCCTCTAATCTAGATGAGTTGATGGGACAAGGCCCCAACTAACACATCAATACTGAAACTGAAAATATATAAGGAAACTAAAAGTCTAGCCCTCAAAGCGTGAGGACTCACCAACCAAGTAGGAGGTAACTCTGACAACCGACTATGAGCGGGGTTGAGCCTGGGAGCTGGGTCCTGTATCATGAAACGATACAGCATAGAAAGTATGCGGTCAATATGTGAAATGTACCGAGTATGCAAGGTAAGTAAAACCGCTTAAGTATAGTAAATCATTTAAAACATTTCATAACATATTATAAGATTTCAAATCTGAGAGGAAGGACTACATACATTCATTCTAAAATCACAATCTTTTAGTAATATGACCATGCATAGCTTCATAACATCATAACTGACTCGAATGACTCAAAGCTGAAATATGACATTTATAAACAAGTTGAACAATGAGTCAAACCTTTCTTTTAGAACATGCATGTTTAAAGTAAAAACCATGAGTAATGAATATGCAAATCTGAATCATATAGACAATGGGAGACTCATCACTTAATCGACATACCACGATAGAGCTTACGTGGTCCTGACTATTACACTCAAGTGGACAGAGCCGTCCAAAACCTTGTCAGGGCTAAGAATGCTACCATGATATTGATATCAAGCTCATGGACCATTAGGGACAGGGATAGCTCACAAGGGAGGTCCCAATAATATAATAGTATCAACCTACGTTGGCGCGTAGTTTTGGGGCATAGGGTGATCGACCCTTAGCCCGCTCAGTGCTAGACTCTTCTCCCAAAATATGCAATGCTATACATCCTATATAACGAAGCTCAACATCGTCTATTGACGAAGCTCAACTTTAATATCATGCATAAACTCATCATCGTATGAAACAAAGCTCAACATTGTCATTTCACAAAGCTCAATAACAAAATCATGAATAGACTCGACATCGTGTGAAAATGAAGCTCAATAATACATACATCTCAATTTATGAATTCATGCATATGAGAAGTTTTATTTTGAAACATACCACAAGCTCAAAGATAAGTGGGAGCATCTACTCCAAAACCATGTGGTAAACTTACTTTAGAGATACNATCACACTTAACCTGCCCCTTTTTTTTTGGCGAGGGGTCCTGCAAAACCATGTGGTAAACTTACTTTAGAGATACTACATCATCATACTTGATATAAGGGCCTTTCCCAAAACTTAATCAGGCTTGGATCTACTCAATTTATTTTGAAAACAATATCATAATCATGGGTAGCTTTAGGTGCTTTTCATCATCAAATCTCATCATCATCATACATTCATCATCATTCTCTTCTTTCATAAACTTCTCATCCATGGGCATTTATTTTCATAATTTAGAAAACCCAATTTTGATTGAAAATGAATTTAAAATTTTCCCAAGCTTCACAATTCAACAATATAAACATAATCTAATAATACCCATTTATATAAATTGAAGAATCATGCAACTGGGTAAAACCCCATAACTTGATCATATGAATTTCTCATACTTAGCTAGAGATTTGGGCATGGGTGAGGAAGGAAACACCCACTCATAACCCTACATACCTGGAAGGGATAATTTTACCACTTCTCTAATTGCTCATGGTGAGATTCCAATGGAAACCTTCAAAACTTGCTCTCAATTCTCTCTTCAAACTCTCAAGTTTGCATGCATGGAATGACTTAGCTTAGAATAGGTTTTCTCCTCTTAAAACCCTGTAAAAAGACGTAGTATAGCCCTATAGGACTTAGGAATTACGAAAAAGCCCTTACTAAAATCGCAAAATTTTGCTGACTGCCCGTCCCCACGAGGGACTGAACAACTCATGGTCATGAGTCGTCTAGTTCACTGCTCAAAACAACTAGGGGACCTCACGGAGGACACCACAACTCGTGGTGGGTGACCACGACTCGTGGTGGGTGACCATGACTTGTGGTCACCATCCGTGGCATCTACTGCCCAATGCCTCCTTGCCAACAACCAGTCTAGGCCATGGGAGACCTCACGAGTCGTGAGGCTTGACCATGACTCATGGTAATGCCCGTGGTGTTATCAACACACACTGCCAACCTTGCTGGACCACGAGTCACTTCACGACTCGCGGTCACTCCTCATGAGCCTCCTCACAATTCGTTTTGTGACCTGGTGTGAAATTTCAATTTTTTCCCGTTTTGACTCCGGGGTCGGATCCTTGGGTTCCCAAGGTATAACACCAGGCATGCGAAGAACATATCTATGGAGTTGAATCTTTGAAAGTGGCTAGATTTGACGGAGCCCTAGCAGGTATAGAAATCATCTCTAACTACGGCTAGCACATCTACAAGTGATAGTAAGTATTTCTACCCTTCTAATCCATAAGAATTCATAAGTTTTTAACGAATTAAACTCGTTTCGACTAATTGTCCTTGTGTCTTGTGGGCTAAGACTGCTGGCCTAATTCTTGAATTATAATAGCCATGTTCCCTTGGCATAAAAGCAAGAAATTGGAGGGAATAGAAGTTCTTGATCGAAGCAGGAATGATTGAGCAGAATTCAGCTATTGAGGTATGTGAAGTCTAACCTCTTTCGGTAAGTTATTTCTATCGTATAGTTGATACGACTTGTTGATAATGCTCAAACCAAACCTCTTACTAAAGTGAGAAGTGAACATTGTCAATAAAGAACCCAACTAGAGGTTGGGGTAGATCCCACAGGAAATAGGGAGACTAGATTATAGCCGGTAACTGAACTTAAGGTAGTTACTTCAAAA